>QLOH01000504.1:600000-771772 GCA_026901365.1 Sesbania bispinosa | reverse complement strand
TCAATGTCCTTTGGACATATTCTTTGATCATATTTGCAGAATCATTTGAGAAATGATGCTCAGAATAGAAGGACTACAACACAAGCCTACAAAAGAAAATATCTGATCAAAAGATACAAAAGAACATCATCATGTATTAAGAAAGGATTCAGAATATGATGTATTCAAAAATCTGTGAAGATGGTACATGACCCTTAAAAAGATCCAAGATCAGCTTGAGATGCAAGCTCACAGAACAGATGTAAGCTCAACAGAAGAGATGCAAGCTTGACAAAGAGATGTAAGCTCAATAGAAGAGATGTAAGCTCAACAGAAGAGATGCAAGCTCGACAAAGAGATGTAAGCTCAACAGAAGAGATGTAAGCTCAACAGAAGAGATGTAAGCTCAACAGAAGAGATACAAGCTCAAGAAGAAATGCAAGCTCAAATGATTATAACCAGTGATGTGTCCCACGTAAAGTTAATCTATGAAAAAGAAAAAGCCAAGTCAACACAAGGACAAGGAAGTACACTGCAAGTTGTCAACTAATCACATCATCCAAAAGCTGTCACTTGTCCAGAAGTGAGCCTTGTCTCTAACAGCTAGTTTCCAACGGCTCCAAGACAGTCTCATCAACAAATAACGGCTACTTTACACTAGAATAAATTGTTGAAAGCTACAGTGACACAGCAGAGACGTGCTTGCAAATTTACCAGTCATCACATCTCATCTCATCTCTTATAAGAGCTCACGTCTCATCTCAAGAGCCTATAGAACTGAACAGATCTCAACAGAGAGCTCTTGAAGTCTCATTACCTTTCTTCTCTTATCTTTACCAATCTGTAAATCCTTGTGAGAAGAGAGTTCCTCTAGCTAAGAATCATTGCCTAACCACACTTTATGTGCTAAAGCTAGAACACACTCAAAACATCAATTATTGTATCTGTACCTCATCTGAGATAGGAGAGAACCTAGTCTTAGATAGAGAGTGTGCGTCCTGAAGAGGCTGTAAGAATACTTGTATGACAGGTTGTCAATAGTGAAAATCTCACAGGTGGTGGGGACTGGACGTATCCCCAAGGTTGTGGGTGAACCAGTATAAATCTGTGTGTGCATCCCTTCACCTTCATCTCTTACTTATACTGCACATCTGTTATTAAGTTGACAAATTAAACCAAGCAATTAACTATAAATCAATCAAACCTCATCTGATTATAATCACATTGTTGAGACAACGTCTCTTCTAACTGAGACTCCAAGTGTCAACTTGAGATCACGTCTCAACTTAAATTTAAGTGTGCACTTTCAGGAAAATATTCTAAGTCTCTATTCAACCCCCCTTCTAGAGACGTTTAGCCAACTTCATCTATTTCCCTTTAGATATTTGATAGTTTAAGCAAATTTGTCATCATTAAAAAGGGGGAGAATGTTGAGTCTCAAAATATTATTAATTGGTTAATAATGTTTAAGTCTCATAACCCTGAGTTTTAATGATAAACGAATTTAGTTATGCTTTCTGAAAGAAGAAACAGATTCTGCTTAAGGTTCTTTCTGTGTTTCAGCAACTGTCTGAAAGAGAAACTCTCTGAAGAAGTGCAACATGTTGATGTGGAGCAACCTTTTGAAGTAGAGAGACCTGCTAAAGAATCAAGACTTACTGAAGCCAGTTGACTCTCTGAAGACGAGTAACGTCGTACTGAGACTTATATCTTTTTAGAAAAGAGTTTCTCTGTTTATCCCTTTAAAGACTCAAGTCTTCCGTAGCTTTCCCCAGCTGTCTGTGCCTCTTCTCTTTCTGGAAAGTCAGAACAGTAGCTTTTTGGCATATTTGAAATCACTTTTCACCAAAAAGGCAATTCCTACTGTGAAAGTACACTTTGCTCATAAAAGTAGAGTCTGCGGTGCTGACACCTTCTAGCTACTGTGCCTGCTGCTGCAAGCTACCAAAGCTATGTGTCTCAACGGGAAGAAAGCTATCTCTCAAAGGGATTTAGAGAAGTCTACCAGACTCTTTCCTCTTCTCCTATAAATACGAAGTCTCATGCTAGATAAAAAAGAGAGAACTGAACGAACAAACCTGCTGAATTGTTGTCAAAATTCTCTAAGAAATATTTTCAATTAATTTCATTTGTACACCATTTTCTTATCCTGAGTTATACTCAGTTATCTGTACATCTTACCCAGTTTAGGCTTTAAACTTGTGTAGTTTCAAAGCTTAAGCAATATGTTTTTCTTACACTTTTTCTATTTGAGCCTTGTAACATCCCGCTAATTAAGACCTTAATTCATAGGAATATCATAACTTAAAGTAGAATGAAGAAAAGAATAGGTTGTTGCTTGATGTTGGTTCTAAGCCTAATGACCTTGATGCACTAAATTGCAAATATCTAGAGTTGTAGATGTCCGATTGAGGTGATTCCACTCTCATTAGAAAGCTTATTTCCGGGGCTTCAGTTTGATAGGTTATATGATAGGGTTTGGATGAAAACTACACCTTAACAAGAAGGGAAAATTTCACTCTGGTTTCCTCGCTCGAGCTAAGCTCAAGCGCAGCCTGAGCGAGGATATCAGTAAAAAGGGAAAATTGCAATCTGGTTTTCTCGCTCAAGCTGAGCTCGAGCGCAGCCTGAGCGTAGAAAAACAGAGATCAATTCGAGGAAATTCAGCTCGAGCCGAGCTCAACCGCAGCCTGAGCGAGAACTCGCGCTTGAGCTGCGCTCAAGCGAGGCTTGAGCGCAGGTCCGATTTCTGCACTTTAAAACACGTTCGTGGACGGTTTCAGTCAGTTCTTTCTTCCGTTTTTTCGTATTTTCAGAGAGAGAGAGAGGTTCTAGTGAGAGAAAGTCCCAGCAAAGGCCAAGAACGATTTCTACTCATCAAGAACGAGTCTTGCATCAAACTTTCCCCCATCAAGGCCCTCCATTCTTCGTTCTTTCTCCGTTTTCTCGACTCACAGGTGGGAGGACTCTCACTTGTTTGTTCTGGATGATTGCCATTGCATGTTCCCTATTCTTTTTCCCCTTTCTTCTATGAATTAGTGACATATGTATAGTATGAACATAAGAATTGTGAATATACTTATTATTGTATGTATTGAATTGCCAAAACCTTAGGGTAGATGATTGGATGATTCTGTATGATGGTGCTTGATTATGTTTGATGATTCTTGATTATATTATTCTGGAATTCATGGGCCTTTGGCCATCATAGTCATGGAATTATGAATTTAAGAAATCATAGAGCTTTGGGCTATCACAGGGTCTTTGACCATCACAGGCCTTCGGGCAAATTATTTAAGAACAACGGGGTAACCACATCGAACTCATGGCCAAGAGGGAGATGGGGTCCCCAATCACAGAATTATATTTAAATGCCATTTAAAATTTAATCATAGGTAACCTTGGACGACGGTCCTTGGTTACATGGCCGAGCGCTCATCACAGTCACGTTACAGAGAAAAGACCCCGGGTGTCGGGAACAACATCTCACAACCATGCATTGCATCCTGATGATTGAGTTTCTTTATGTTGAATTTTGTATCATTATCTCTATTATGTCGCTTAAATTTTTATGTATGCCATGATGATTCTTGGTTGCTTTCCCCCCACACTGCACACACTGTTACACTCACTGGGACGTTGGTCTCACCCCATTCCATGGGAACAATATTTTCAGTGGTGCAGGATACTGATCAGAGCTATGACGAGTAGTAGATGGCATGTGAAGACCATTAGTCTTATTGTTTATTTTACTTGATGTTTTTCATATTGTTTAGAACCAGCAGTGTTATTTGTTAAAGCTACTTTAGGAATCATTATGTTAGTTTAATATTTTTGTATTGGAGCCTAGATGGCAACAATATGTTATTATTTCATTGAGTTATATATGTGTTGTTGGAGCTTTAGTAATTGTTGGGCTACTCAAGCGATGGTATTGTATGTTGATACGCGAAATGAATGAAATAATTTCACGAATTTGGAAATAGTGCTTCCAACAGGCATTATTTCTGAATTTAGAAATTAGGACGTTACATTTTGGTATCAGAGCAGTTCAATCCAGTTGGACTGTGGTTATTTGTTACTCCTTAAGTTAGTCATAATTTTATATGCATTATTAGGGAATTGATAGACTGATCACCTGGATATTTCTTAATGATGTGTATAGGGTCATGGCTAACGGTAGGAGGGGACGTCTTCGTGCCAATTCACCTTCACCCTCACCGGATCAACCTCAGGATCCCGTGGCGGTGGCCCTTCAAATGCTCACCCAAATCATGGGGGAGCAAGCCGCCTCTAATGCCGCAGTACTTCAGGCCTTGCACAGGCAGTCCACCGGTACTCCTCCACCGGGGACAGTAGTAGATCCTTTTCTTCAGGGTTTAACAGAATTCAGGAAACACCACCCTCCAGCCTTTAATGGGGCTTATGATCCAGCAACAACAGACTCCTGGCTTAATGCCATGAACAAGATCTTTGAGGTGATGGCTTGTGCGGATGACCTGAAGGTGAGATTTGCTACCTACATGTTACAAGGAGAAGCAGAGAATTGGTGGAAGAATACGAAGATCAGTTTGAACACTCCTGAAACCTTACTCTCTTGGGATGCATTCCAGAATGTATTCCTGGAGAAGTATTTCCCTGAACCAGTCAGGAAACAGAAAGAGCTAGAATTTCTCAATCTGAAGCAAGGCAACATAATCCGTGGGCCAGTTTGTGGCCAAGTTTGAAGAACTCTCCAAGTATCACTCCCTGCTGCAAGCCAATCCTAATGAGGGTTGGAAATGTTCTCACTTGGAAGTGGGCCTCAAGCCCGAGATCAGGAAAATTGTGTCAGCCTTCCAGCTCAAGGATTTCCCAGCCTTGGTCACCAAGTGTCTGGTTGTCGAGCAAAGTTTGGTGGATGAGGCGCCCAAGTCGGCAGCTAGGACTTGGGTTGAGAGTAAGAGGAAGAGAGATGATGCACCTGTCAGTAAGAACTTTCGACCTCAGTTCCAGGGAGGAAAGGGCAAGCAGGTCGCCCTTCCCTCCACTACAGCTTTTCCTACTTGTCCCAAGTGTGGCAAGCACCATCGGAGCGAGTGCCTGGCAGGACAACGAGTCTGTTTCTACTGTCGGGAACCAAATCACATGATTGGGGACTGCCCAAAGAAGAAGAAGGACCAGCCCAAACCCCAAGCTACCGGAAGGGTCTTTACCCTCAACGGTGAGATGGCAACTCAGGCCGATGATCTGATGCAAGGTACTTGTAATCTAAATGACAATCCTTTGATTGTACTGTATGATTCTGGAGCAACTCATTCCTTCATTTCTTGTGACTGTGTGGAAAGGATGAAATTTCATGCCACTCCTTTACCTTTTCATTTGAATGTCCATACCCCTGCTAAGGAAGCCATTCCCACTTCCTTAGTGTGTCTTGCATGTCCCTTAGAAATTCAAGGTAGGATCTTTGAAGTTGATTTGATTTGTTTGCCATTGAAAAAACTTGATGTTATTTTGGGTATGAACTGGTTATCCCGTAACCAGGTCATGCTTAACTGTTGCAATAAAGAAATCGTGTTCCATACTCTTCTTCCTTCCCCGAAGGAGAGGCCATCATATTTGTTATCTTGCTCCACTCAGATTTCTGAATGCCTGACGGATGGTAGTTATTGTTTTATATTACTGCTTTCCTCAACTGTAGAGTCGAAACCCGACCTAGACAGCATAGCCATTGTTAGGGAGTTCCAGGATGTTTTCCCTAGTGAGGTGACCACCTTACCTCCGGACCGAGAGACTGAGTTTTCCATAGACCTTGTGCCGGGTGATGAACACATTTTTATTCACACTTTGCATAATTAATCTTAGCTTGCTTGGACTATAATTGTTATTAAATCCACTGTTTTAATTGGAATTTACCAAATTGGGCTTAATTGGGCTTTAATTGTGAATGTTGTTTAAATTCGGATTTTAAGCCTACTGACCTACCTGTCTTGTTTTGATGATATCTGGAGCTATAGTTGTCCGATTTGAGAGATTCCAGTGGCATTGGAAAGCTAACTTCCGGGGCTTTAATTTGATATCCAATATGACCATATTACCATGAAGCAATTAGGAGCAGTTGCTGTTTGAAAATCGCCTACTGTTGCTGTCTGACACAAGTCCGAATTTGATTAGTTTTGTAATTAGTTTGTGGGCCTGTTTTAATTAATTTCGGCCCAATTAAGGCCTAATCAGATTGTTAGTGATTTAGGCTCTATAAATAGGTGTGTTGTTGAGTAGTTTGAACACTTTACATTCATTTTTCAGATTTTAGAAAAAAGACTCTCCACTTTCCCTCTCTTTTCTCTCTTCTTGCAATTTTCGAATTTGGTTCCTCTTCTTCATCTTCTTCAATTTTCGAGTTTCTCCTCCATGGAAATGGAAGGCTAAGCTTCAAGGATTGTTTCTCTACTGAATTCACAAAGGAAATTGAGGTTATAATTTCGTTTTTCATGTCTTGAATTCTTGGACAGATTCTTCACTTTCCTTCTCCTAGTTTCTTGATGTTTAGGTTTGAATTTGAAATTGAGTTACATGCTTTATGGAATTCGAATTCTAATCTGAATCTAACTCACATTTTAGGTTGCTTAATCTGAAATGAATTCTAGGTTTGCTTAATTCCAAGGATTAGAAATTAGGATTCATGCTAGTTTGCTTTATTCTAGTGTGAAAATTAATGAGGATGCTTAATCCGAATTTGAATCTGTCAAGGAATTGAGGAATTTTTTATAAACCAATGATTGATCCAATTTGTGAATGAGGTAGAGAACCAATTCGTTTTTCTGAAATTGTTTTCTGCAAATTTAAATTCTGTTTTGGAAATTAGGAAATTAGTATGAACAACAATCAAAATCCTCTTGTGTGTGTGAGTTGCTATGGGATTGAAATTCTGAATTTGTAATTGGATTCCTTGAGAGAGACGACTTTGGGTTAATCAACCTACTGCACTTTAATTCATTTTATTTGGTTGAGTACGGCCTCGACCAAATTTGGCGCCGTTGCCGGGGAATTCAATTCAAATTCTGTTTCAATTCCAATTCTGTTTTGTGTAAAATTCTGTTTTGTTTTCAATTCTGTTTTGTAAATTCGCGTACTGTTCTGTGTTTAGGAAGTAGAGTCATAATTCATATTGTGTTTTGGTATACTAACCTTGGTTGTGCAGATTTAGTTTGATCAATTTTGGTTCACAGCTTTGAGGTAAGTAGCCTAATCTGTCATAGTTACTGTTACATTGCTTTTAGTGAGGTTCAATTTGTGTTTTGAGTTGTGTGATGTGTTGAGTAATTGTAATTAGTGTGTTTAGTCATGTTTTGATGTTTAGAAATTGTTTAGATGAAATTAGGATTGATTTGGTTTGATTTGGATTGAATTGCACAAGTTGATCAAGTTGCTGTCGACTTTTCTGCTGTTGACTTTTGCAGTTGAATCTGATCTTTTGTTTAACATAGTTAGAGGTTGAATTTTTGTGCCAATTTTTGTGTCCACATTTCTTTAGGTTAATAATGAATTTTAGATACCCCAGTTGCTGTTAGATTAGTCCTGATTGTGAGATTACACTTTGCACTGGCTTATTTTGACCTGTTGACTTCAATTGGACATAACTTGAGCTAGGAGTATCAGAATTTCACAAATTTTATATGCTTTTGGGGTAGAAAAAGCTAGTTAGAGCAGCCCCTCCCAGCTTGCGCCAGGAGGTCGGCCGTAAATTTGCCAAAAAAGGTCGTTTTCTATTTTTAAAGGATTTTTTAAGTTTTTTTTGGTGTATTTTCCCCTTCTTACCTTAGGTAGTTTTGGTACTTAGGCTTTGAATTTTGTTCTGAAAATTTTTGTGGTTGTTTCCTATGTTAATATAGTGTTTTCCATGTATCCATTTCATTGGTTTCTGCTCATTTGATATAGGCTGCCTTTATAAGCTGACATGCTGTTGTATGCTTCATTTTGTGCATTTCTGTGTGCATTTGGTGTATGACTAGAGCAAACCCAGGTACCCTACATTCATTTGATCCAGAAATTGATAAGACATATCATAGGTTAGTTAGAGAGTCTAGGATTCCATTTGTGCATAATTCTGTTAGTGATAGTGAGTTGTCTGATAGTGTGTATTCTGCTGTTAGTGTAAGTGATAGTGAGTCTGTTTCTGTGTTTTCTTCTTCTTCTTTCCTTGAGTCTGATTTTAATTGTGATACCATGGCTGAGAGAACTTTGAGAGAGCTTGCAGCACCTGATGTTAATATTCAGACTTTATGCATTCAATATCCTGATATAGATGTGCCTTGTGAGCTTAAGTCTGGATTGATTCATTTGTTGCCCAAGTTCCATGGTCTTGCAGGTGAGGATCCACATAAACACCTCAAGGAATTCCATATTGTCTGCACCACTATGAGACCACCTGGAGTTCCTGAGGATCATATTAAGCTGAAGGCATTTCCATTCTCCCTGCAAGATACAGCAAAAGACTGGCTGTACTACCTTCCACCTGGATCCATTACTGGCTGGGATAATTTGAAGAGGATGTTTCTGGAAAAATTCTTCCCAGCATCTAGAGTGACTTCAATCAGGAAGGAGATTTGTGGTATAAGGCAGATGGATGGAGAGAGTTTGTATGAGTACTGGGAGAGATTTAAGAGGCTTTGTGCAAGCTGTCCACATCATCAGATTCATGAGCAGTTACTCATCCAGTATTTCTATGAGGGCCTATTGAACAATGACAGACAGATGATAGATGCAGCCAGTGGAGGAGCTCTTGTAGATAAAACTCCAGTTGCAGCAAGGCAGTTAATTGAGAATATGGCTTCTAATAACCAACAGTTCAGTACTAGAAGCAATTCAGTAGCCTTGACCAGAGGAGTTCATGAGATGGAGACCACTTATGCTGCTGATCATAGGAAGTTGGAGAGCAAGCTAGATGATTTGGCTTCCTTGGTTAAGCAGATGGCAGTGTCTCAACAAGTTGCTAAGCTATGTGGGATTTGTACTTCTGCAGATCATCCCACTGATGCATGTCCCACCTTACATGAGCCTGCAGGAGATGGTGCTTTTCCTCCTCAGGCTTATGCAGCAAATATCTATGGTTCTGGCAGACCCCCTCAGCAGCAACAGTATAATCAGGATCTTTCTTCCAACAGGTACAATCCGGGTTGGAGGAATCATCCAAATTTGAGATGGGGGAATTCTCAGCAGCAGCCACAGCAGCCTTATGTGCCTTATCAGTCTCATGCTGCTGGGCCTAGTAGACCTTACCAGCCTCCACATGTACAGCAGCAACAGCAGCCTACACCGCCTGCTGCTGCACCTTCCAAGAGTGAGCCTTCCTTGGAAGAATTAATGAGGCAGATGGCGGTCAATAATATGAATTTTCAGCAGAGGACAGAGGCAACTATTCAGAGCCTAGAGAATCAGATAGGCCAGATGGCTACCACTCTTAATCAGTTGCAGTCTCAGGGTTCAGATAAGCTTCCTGCTCAAACAGTTGTCAACCCGAAGAATGTTAGTGCAATCACTTTGAGGTCGGGTAAGAGTGTGCAAGCACTTGATAGGCAACAGGCTGAGCAAGAAGATGAGATTCATACAGTTGTAGACCCTGTGCAGGAGAGAGCTAGTCCTAGTCCTTTGAGTAGCCCCAGTTCTTCAAGCAGTGAGCAGCCTTCTATTCCTCTTCCATTCCCTCAGAGAGTTATGCAGAAGAGTAAAAAAATGGAAGAGGCTGACAAGGAGATCTTGGAGACTTTCAGGAAAGTAGAGGTGAATATACCTCTACTTGAGGCCATAAAGCAAATTCCGAGATATGCCAAGTTCTTGAAGGATCTGTGCACCCATAGGAGGCGGCTGAAGGGCAATGAGAGGATTAGTATGGGAAGGAATGTCTCTGCACTCATTGAGAGACCTATGACTCCCATTCCAGAAAAATGCAAAGACCCAGGGACATTTACTATTCCTTGTGTTATAGGCAGTAACCAGTTTGATAATGCTATGCTTGATTTAGGAGCATCTATTAATGTTATGCCTTTATCTGTTTTCACCTCTTTGTCTCTTGGTCCTTTGCAGGCTACAGGTGTTGTCATTCAGTTGGCAAACAGGAGCACTGCCCACCCTGCAGGCCTTATTGAGGATGTGTTGGTTCGAGTGAATGACCTCATCTTCCCTGCTGACTTCTACATATTGGATATGGAGGGAGGAGATTCACTCACTAGTGCAGCCCCCATCATCTTGGGCAGGCCCTTCCTGAAGACAGCTCGGACTAAGATTGATGTTCATGCAGGCACACTTACCATGGAGTTTGGAGACAGTGTGGTTCGGTTTAATATTTTAGATGCCATGAGGCATCCTGTTGAGGATCATTCTGTATTCCATATTGATATGCTTGCTGAACTTGTAGATGATAGTTTGTCTGAGTTTGTAGGACATTTGGACTTTCCGGACTTTTCTGATTTCATTGATGTCTACACTTGTGATTTATGTTCTGATTCATCTGTGTGTAGTATGTGTGCTGAGATAGACGAGTTCATATCTGTTGATTATGTTGATTGTTCTGATTGTCCTACAGGTTCTGGTATTGATGCACCAGTTGTGTCAATTGAGTCAGAATGCAGTGGCTTGATTACAGCAATTATAGATACATCTGACTTGATTGATTTGCAGGTTGCAGAGGTTTCTACCAGTACCAGATCGTTACCTTCTATTGTTCAGCCCCCATCACTGGAGCTGAAGCCACTTCCCACTCACCTCAAGTATGCATATTTGGAGGATGAGCAGAAGCTTCCAGTGATCATCTCTACTGCTCTCTCAGCTGATCAGGAGCAGAGGTTGTTGCACGTGATTAGAGAGCACAGGAGAGCTCTAGGTTGGACTTTGGCAGATATTCCGGGTATTAGCCCCTCCTTGTGTATGCATCGGATTCTGTTGGAGGATGGGGTTAAACCTGTGAGGCAGCCTCAGAGAAGGCTGAATCCCCAGATTCTTGACGTGGTCAAGAAGGAGGTCACCAAGCTGCTACAGGCGGGTATCATATATCCCATATCAGATAGCACTTGGGTGAGCCCGGTACAGGTGGTACCGAAGAAATCTGGGATTACAGTTGTGAAGAATGAGAAGGATGAGCTGATTCCTACTAGGGTGCAGAACAGCTGGAGAGTCTGCATCGACTACAGGAGGCTCAACCAGGCGACCAGGAAGGATCACTTCCCACTTCCTTTCATTGATCAGATGCTGGAGCGCCTGGCAGGTAAATCCCATTACTGTTTCTTAGATGGTTTCTCTGGTTATTTTCAGATTTGTATTGCACCAGAGGACCAGCATAAGACTACATTTACCTGTCCTTTTGGTACCTTTGCATATAGAAGGATGCCTTTTGGTCTATGCAATGCTCCTGGTACTTTCCAGAGATGCATGATGAGTATATTTGCCGATTTACTTGAGCATTGCATAGAGGTTTTCATGGATGATTTTAGTGTATATGGCTCCTCATTTGATGCATGTTTGGATAGCTTGACTAGAGTGCTTGATAGGTGCATAGAGACTAACCTTGTTCTTAATTATGAAAAGTGTCATTTTATGGTAGAGCATGGTACAGTCTTAGGCCATATTATCTCTAGGAAGGGTATAGAGGTAGATCCTGCAAAATTAGATGTTATTTCACACTTGCCTTACCCCTCTTGCGTGCGAGAGGTTCGATCTTTTCTTGGACATGCAGGTTTCTATCGCAGGTTCATTCAGGACTTCAGTCGGATAGCCCTTCCGCTGTCCAACTTGCTACAGAAGGATGTCAGCTTTGAGTTTGGAGAGCGGTGCAGAGAGGCATTTGATCGCCTCAAGAGAGCTCTCACCACCACTCCCATTATTCAGCCACCGGATTGGACGCTTCCGTTCGAGTTGATGTGTGATGCATCAAACTACGCCTTGGGAGCTGTTTTGGCACAGAGGGTTGGTAAGCTGTCTCATGTGATATATTATGCATCTAGGACTTTGGATGCAGCACAGGTAAATTACACTACCACTGAGAAAGAGCTGTTAGCAATTGTTTTTGCATTGGATAAGTTTAGATCATATTTGCTAGGCTCTAGGGTAGTGGTTTTTACTGATCATGCTGCTCTTAAGTTCCTTTTGAAAAAGACAGATTCCAAACCCAGGTTGATCAGGTGGATGCTACTGCTTCAGGAGTTTGATTTGGACATCCAGGATAGGAGTGGTGCGCATAATCTGGTAGCAGACCATTTGAGCCGCATTGAGAGAGCGGAGGATGTGTTTCCTATTCGGGATGACTTCCCGGATGAGCAGCTTATGGCTTTGCTTGATTCCCATTCCCCTCCCCTTACCCCTTGGTTTGCTGATATTGTTAATTATCTTGTTGCATCTGTTTTTCCACCCTTGGCATCTAGGGCTCAGAGAGATAGACTTAAGAGTGATGCCAAGTATTATGTATGGGATGACCCTTATTTATGGCGTTTTTGCAGTGACCAGGTTATCCGTAGGTGCATTCCAGATCAGGAGATCCAGTCTGTACTTCAGTTCTGTCATTCCTCACCTGTTGGAGGACATCTTGGACCCCAGAGGACAGGACGAAAGGTGCTAGATTGTGGATTTTATTGGCCTACGATTTTCAGAGACGCCTGGAAAGTCTCCTCTACATGCGAGCAGTGTCAGAGAGCAGGAGCGGCCATTTCTAGCAGGCAGCAGATGCCCCAGCAGCCTATGTTGTTTTGTGAGATTTTTGATGTGTGGGGTATTGATTTTATGGGTCCATTTCCTGTTTCTTTTGGTTTTATATATATATTGCTTGTTGTGGACTATGTCTCCAAGTGGGTGGAGGCTATAGCCACAAGGACTAATGATGCTCGAGTTGTTGTGGATTTTGTCAGGTCTCACATCTTTTGCAGGTTTGGAGTGCCTCGAGCCATTGTTAGTGATCAGGGGACCCACTTCTGTAACCGGTCCATGGAGGCTTTGCTGAAGAAGTATGGGGTGGTGCATAGAGTTTCTACACCATACCACCCCCAGACTAATGGACAGGCTGAGATCTCCAACAGAGAGATCAAGAGGATTCTGGAGAAGATGGTGCAGCCTAACAGGAAGGATTGGAGCTGCCGCCTTCATGATGCTCTCTGGGCTCATAGGACCGCCTACAAAGCACCTCTTGGGATGTCTCCCTTTAGAGTTGTTTTTGGTAAGGCGTGCCACTTACCTGTGGAGATTGAGCATCGGGCATACTGGGCAGTTAGGGCTTGCAATTTGGATTGTGACCAGGCAGGAGAGCAGAGGAAGCTTCAGCTGCAGGAGCTTGATGAGATCCGCCTGGAGGCCTATGAGAACTCTAAGTTCTACAAGGAGAAGACTAAGAAATTTCATGATCAATGTATTGCTAGAAAAGAGTTTGTAGTAGGCCAAAAGGTGTTGTTGTTTAATTCTAGACTTAAGCTCATGCCTGGTAAGCTTCGTTCTCGTTGGATTGGACCTTTTATTGTCACTCATGTTTATCCTTATGGTGTTGTAGAGTTGAAGAGTGAGTCCACCAACAAGACCTTCAAGGTCAATGGCCACCGTCTCAAGCTATTTCATGAGAGTCCCGCTTTGGTTGAGGAGACGGTTGAGGAGATGAGCTTGGAGCTTCCCACATTCCCTCAAGTGCAAATTTTTCCACCTTGATGAGGGAGTCTCTTTCCCCACTATTTTATTGCATTATGTCCTTTTTTCTATAATTTGATTATTTTTCCATTGAGGACAATGTGTGATTTAAGTGTGGGGGAGGAGATTTGTAGTTTTAGGACTTTAGGATTGATTTTAGGAATTAGTATGTGGTTAGGATTATACTGTTTGTGTGTTAGTAATTTTTAGGATTGTTAAAAAAAAATTGTTTGCTGTTTTACTGTTCAAAAAAAAGAAAAAAAAAAGAAAAAAAATGTTGTTTTACTGTATTTTTGGTGTTTTCCATAGGAAATTTGCTGTTTTTGAGTTGCTGTCAGCATTTTCATAGCTATTCTGTAGCTACTGCTGTTACTGTTTTGCTGTCTGAAATTATTGTAATCTGTCTGTTTTGCTGTTTTGCTGTTGCTGTTGCTGTTGCTGTTTTTGCATTACTGTAGCTGCTGTACATTTTTATTGATGTTGTTTACAGCAGAATTTTTTTACAGCAGTTTTATTACAGCAGAATTTCATTTTACAGCAGAATTTTGACAGTTATCTGAATTTTGCAGCAAAAACAGAATTTTCGACAGTAGGAAAAATAATACATTTGGCATGTTTTTCATTGGATTTTTAGGATTTGTGTTGGTAGTGGCATTTTCATCATATTTGGACAATTGGTTTCTTGATTTATATTGTTTGGATTCCTTATAATTTAGTGAATAAGTTGGTTTTGATGATTATTGGGTTGAATATTTTGTGATAGAGTTGTCCTTGGTGAGATTTTGAGCCTTATTGATGGATGGACCATTCTATGCCATTCTCTCTTTTTCTTGTGTGATTTCACTCTTGTTTGCTTGTGCTCTAGAACTTGGCTTGACTCTTTGATTTTCAACTTTGTTCACATGCATGTATTGAGATGATTGAGGCATTTTTGTTGATAATTGAGCTACTAGCCATATTAGCTTACCTTGATGATTTTCCACTTGCTAGCCCCTTTGAGCCTATGGATCCCATTTCTTGTTTTTGAAAGCTCATTACAAGCCTTGAAAGTGAAAAACCATGATTGTCCTTGCCTTAGAGGATAAAGGAGCTTTGGAATTGTTTTGGGAATAGGCTCTTGAATGAGTGTGGGGGTGTGCTTGAATTTCTTATCTAATCTCCTCTTGTGGATATCATATTGTTAACCTTTGGCTAGTTACAAAGAAAAAAAAATGAAAAAGGAAAAATATAGAAAAGTAAAAAAAAAAATAAAGAATAAAAAAAAAAAAGCTCAAAAGAAAAGTGTTAAAAAAAAGAGTAAAGAAATAAAGTGTTCTTGAAATAGCAAAAATGGGTCAAAAGGTAGAAAAGAGGAGTTTAATTGTATTCTTGAGATGTATGCTACTTGCATTTCTTCTTGGATTTATTCCCCATTGCTCCTCTATTCTCTTTGGTTTTTAACTTCTTATCCTTCATTTTCCCTACCTTTACCTTGGCCCCATTACATCCTATTTGAAGTCCTCTTGATCTTTGCTTGCATGTGTTTCAATTGTTGTGGATATTAGAGTCTTGCCAAGCCTATGGTAGTGCTTGCTTTCATGAGTGCTTTGAGTGTATATACACAAGCCTAAACACTTGAGAGTTGGAGAGTTTGTCTTGTGAGGATTCTATCACTTTTGATTCACCCCTTTGATTTGATTCACCCTCTTGTTTGCTAAATTGTAGGGAATTCCATTCATAATTTTCTTGACTCCATGACTCCTTTGATGATGTATTATGCCTACTCCTATGCATTCCTTGGATCTCTTGTTAATAATGCCACTTGTATTTGCATTGTGCTCCCTAATTGATTTTTAGCTTCATGTGGTGTTTTGCCCGGAGTGCAAAAGGGCAAGTGTGGGGGAATTTGATGAACACATTTTTATTCACACTTTGCATAATTAATCTTAGCTTGCTTGGACTATAATTGTTATTAAATCCACTGTTTTAATTGGAATTTACCAAATTGGGCTTAATTGGGCTTTAATTGTGAATGTTGTTTAAATTCGGATTTTTAAGCCTACTGACCTACCTGTCTTGTTTTGATGATATCTGGAGCTATAGTTGTCCGATTTGAGAGATTCCAGTGGCATTGGAAAGCTAACTTCCGGGGCTTTAATTTGATATCCAATATGACCATATTACCATGAAGCAATTAGGAGCAGTTGCTGTTTGAAAATCGCCTACTGTTGCTGTCTGACACAAGTCCGAATTTGATTAGTTTTGTAATTAGTTTGTGGGCCTGTTTTAATTAATTTCGGCCCAATTAAGGCCTAATCAGATTGTTAGTGATTTAGGCTCTATAAATAGGTGTGTTGTTGAGTAGTTTGAACACTTTACATTCATTTTTCAGATTTTAGAAAAAAGACTCTCCACTTTCCCTCTCTTTTCTCTCTTCTTGCAATTTTCGAATTTGGTTCCTCTTCTTCATCTTCTTCAATTTTCGAGTTTCTCCTCCATGGAAATGGAAGGCTAAGCTTCAAGGATTGTTTCTCTACTGAATTCACAAAGGAAATTGAGGTTATAATTTCGTTTTTCATGTCTTGAATTCTTGGACAGATTCTTCACTTTCCTTCTCCTAGTTTCTTGATGTTTAGGTTTGAATTTGAAATTGAGTTACATGCTTTATGGAATTCGAATTCTAATCTGAATCTAACTCACATTTTAGGTTGCTTAATCTGAAATGAATTCTAGGTTTGCTTAATTCCAAGGATTAGAAATTAGGATTCATGCTAGTTTGCTTTATTCTAGTGTGAAAATTAATGAGGATGCTTAATCCGAATTTGAATCTGTCAAGGAATTGAGGAATTTTTTATAAACCAATGATTGATCCAATTTGTGAATGAGGTAGAGAACCAATTCGTTTTTCTGAAATTGTTTTCTGCAAATTTAAATTCTGTTTTGGAAATTAGGAAATTAGTATGAACAACAATCAAAATCCTCTTGTGTGTGTGAGTTGCTATGGGATTGAAATTCTGAATTTGTAATTGGATTCCTTGAGAGAGACGACTTTGGGTTAATCAACCTACTGCACTTTAATTCATTTTATTTGGTTGAGTACGGCCTCGACCACCGGGCACAGGGCCTATTTCTAAGGCTCCCTATAGAATGTCACCCTTGGAGATGAGTGAACTTAAGAAGCAACTAGAGGAATTAATAGAGAAGCAGTTCATTAGGCCTAGTGTATCCCCTTGGGGAGCTCCAGTGCTCCTTGTCAAGAAGAAGAATGGTAGCATGAGGTTGTGTGTTGACTATAGGCAGTTGAACAAGGTAACAATTAAGAACAAATACCCCTTGCCTAGGATAGATGACCTGTTAGACCAGCTTAGAGGAGCAACGGTATTTTCTAAGATAGACTTACGGTCAGGTTACCACCAGATAAGGATTAGGAGTGAGGATGTTTCCAAAACTGCTTTTAGAACTAGATATGGGCATTATGAGTACTTGGTGATGCCTTTTGGTTTAACCAATGCTCCAGCGGTATTCATGGACTACATGAATCGGATCTTTAGTCCCTACTTGGATGAGTTTGTGGTTGTGTTCATCGACGAAATTCTCATCTATTCTAAAACCTTAGAAGAACATGAGCAACATCTTAAAGTGGTTTTGGAAGTGTTGAGAGAGAAGAAACTGTTTGCTAACCATGAGAAATGTGAGTTTTGGTTGGATAAAGTTCACTTCCTAGGACATGTGATATCTAGTGAAGGTGTGTCAGTGGACCCCAGTAAGATAGAGGCAGTGATTGGTTGGGAGAGGCCCAAATCAGTCACTGAGGTTAGGAGTTTCTTGGGATTAGCTGGGTATTATCGCAGATTTATTAGAGGTTTCTCCCAGTTGGCCTTACCTCTCACCCGACTGACTCGTAAGGGTCATGCTTTTGTTTGGGATGAGAAATGTGAGAAGAGTTTCAAGGAATTCAAGGAGAGGTTGACCACCACCCCGGTGTTGGTATTGCCGGACTTGTCCAAATCCTTTGAAGTGTATAGTGACGCTTCAGGAAAGGGATTAGGTTGTGTTTTGATGCAGGATAAGAAGGTAGTGGCTTACGGTTCTAGACAGCTTAGACCCCATGAGGAAAATTACCCAACCCATGACTTAGAGTTGGCTGCAGTAGTGTTTGCTCTTAAGGTGTGGAGGCATTACCTATATGGGGTGCAGTTTGAGGTTTTTAGTGATCACAAGAGCTTAAAGTACCTGTTTGACCAGAAAGAACTTAACATGAGACAGAGAAGGTGGATGGAATTTTTAAAGGACTATGATTTTGAACTTAAGTACCACCCAGGCCAGGCCAATGTAGTGGCTGACGCCCTAAGTAGGAAATCCCTGCATGCGTCATTCATGATGGTGCATGAGCTAGAATTGTTAGAGAAGTTTAGGGATTTGAAACTTGAGGGGAACTATGAGGAAGATAGTATGAGACTCCATAGGCTAGAAGTGGTTAATGAGTTAAGGACAAGGATTAGAGAGGCTCAGATCTTAGACTTAGAACTCCAGTCCCGAAAGGGACAAACAGGATTTTCTGTATCAGGAGATGGGATGATTCTCTTCCAAGGGAGAGTCTGTATCCCTAAGGGGGTAGTCTTAGAGAAAAGATTTTAGAGGAGGCTCATAAGAGCAAGTTCACGGTACATCCGGGTATTACCAAGATGTACCAAGACTTGAGGACCATGTTTTGGTGGGATAGAATGAAGAGAGAGATAGTTGAGTTTGTTTCTAGGTGTCTTGTATGCCAACAGGTTAAGATAGAACACCAAAAGCCCTCGGGTATGCTCAAACCATTAGAAATTCCCGAGTGGAAATGGGAAGCCATATCCATGGACTTTGTGATGGGATTTCCCAGAGTCCCAGCAGTCTTTGATGCCATTTGGGTGATTGTGGACCGGCTGACCAAGTCAGCTCATTTCTTACCAATCAAGGCAACCTACCCTTTGACCAAATTAGCAGAATTGTATATCAAGGACATCGTGAAGCTTCATGGTGTACCTTCCAGCATAGTGTCAGATAGGGATCCCAGATTTACCTATAGGTTTTGGAATGCCCTACACCAAGCCTTCGGTACTAAACTGAAGTTTATCACCGCTTACCACCCTCAGACTGATGGGCAGTCTGAGAGAACAATCCAGACCTTAGAGGACATGCTTAGATCCTGTGTTTTGTAAGAGAAGGGTAGTTGGGATAAGTACCTACCTCTTATAGAGTTTGCCTATAACAACAGTTTCCATAGTAGTATAGGTATGGCACCCTATGAGGCGTTGTATGGTAGGAAGTGTAACTCACCTTTATGTTGGTGTGAGGTGGGAGAGAAAAGCTTTTTAGGACCAGAGTTGGTACAGATAACTATAGAAAAGATTAAGAGGATTAGGGAAAAGTTGGTAACTGCCCAGAACCGCCAGAAGTGTTATGCTGATAGGAGGTGGAAGGACCTAGAGTTTGAGGAAGGTGACCATGTGTTTTTGAAAGTTACTCCCATCACTGGCATTGGAAGATCCATTAAAGCCAAAAAGTTAAATCCCCGTTTTGTTGGTCCTTTTCAAATATTGCAAAGGGTTGGTTCCCTTGCATACAAGATAGCCCTTCCACCCCATTTAGCCAACATCCATGATGTATTCCATGTCTCTCAGCTCAGAAAATACCTTCATGATCCTTCTCACGTCATAAGTTCAGAATCGGTTCAATTGAGGGAGGATTTGACTATTCCCTCGAGGCCTGCACAGATTATTGACCGAAGTGTCAAAACCTTGAGGAATGAAATCATTCCGTTAGTGAAGGTGTTTTGGGAAGGTCAGACGCCAAAAGATGCAACTTGGGAGAAAGAGGAAGACCTCCGCTCCCAATTTCCAAAGTTATTCGTTTAAGGTAAGAAAGTTATTTTCTCCATCTTCTTCCTTGCTCAATATTCTTTAGCCAATTTTGAGGACAAAATTGTTTTAAGGGGGGTAGAATTGTAACATCCCGCTAATTAAGACCTTAATTCATAGGAATATCATAACTTAAAGTAGAATGAAGAAAAGAATAGGTTGTTGCTTGATGTTGGTTCTAAGCCTAATGACCTTGATGCACTAAATTGCAAATATCTAGAGTTGAAGATGTCCGATTGAGATGATTCCACTCTCATTAGAAAGCTTATTTCCGGGGCTTCAGTTTGATAGGTTATATGATAGGGTTTGGATGAAAACTACACCTTAACAAGAAGGGAAAATTTCACTCTGGTTTCCTCGCTCGAGCTGAGCTCAAGCGCAGCCTGAGCGAGGATATCAGTAAAAAGGGAAAATTGCAATCTGGTTTTCTCGCTCAAGCTGAGCTCGAGCGCAGCCTGAGCGCAGAAAAACAGAGAGCAATTCGAGGAAATTCAGCTCGAGCCGAGCTCAAGCGCAGCCTGAGCGAGAACTCGCGCTTGAGCTGGCTCAAGCGAGGCTTGAGCGCAGGTCCGATTTCTGCACTTTAAAACACGTTCGTGGACGGTTTCAGTCAGTTCTTTCTTCCATTTTTTCGTATTTTCAGAGAGAGAGAGAGGTTCTAGTGAGAGAAAGTCCCAACAAAGGCCAAGAACGATTTCTACTCATCAAGAACGAGTCTTGCATCAATCTTTCCCCCATCAAGGCCCTCCATTCTTCATTCTTTCTCCGTTTTCTCGACTCACAGGTGGGTGGACTCTCACTTGTTTGTTCTGGATGATTGCCATTGCATATTCCCTATTCATTTTCCCCTTTCTTCTATGAATTAGTGATATATGTATAGTATGAACATAAGAATTGTGAATATACTGATTATTGTATGTATTGAATTGCCAAAACCTTAGGGTAGATGATTGGATGATTCTGTATGATGGTGCTTGATTATGTTTGATGATTCTTGATTACATTATTCTGGAATTCATGGGCCTTTGGCCATCATAGTCATGGAATTATGAATTTAAGAAATCATAGAACTTTTGGGCTATCACAGGGTCTTTGACCATCACAGGCCTTCGGGCAAATTATTTAAGAACAACGGGGTAACCACATCGAACTCATGGCCAAGAGGGAGATGGGGTCCCCAATCACAGAATTATATTTAAATGCCATTTAAAATTTAATCATAGGTAACCTTGGACGACGGTCCTTGGTTACATGGCCGAGCGCTCATCACAGTCACGTTACAGAGAAAAGACCCCGGGTGTCGGGAACAACACCTCACAGCCATGCATTGCATCCTGATGATTGAGTTTCTTTATGTTGAATTCTGTATCATTATCTCTATTATGTCTCTTAAATTTTTATGTATGCCATGATGATTCTTGGTTGCTTTCCCCCACACTGCACACACTGTTACACTCACTGGGACGTTGGTCTCACCCCATTCCATGGGAACAATATTTTCAGTGGTGCAGGATACTGATCAGAGCTATGACGAGTAGTAGATGGCATGTGAAGACCATTAGTCTTATTATTTATTTTACTTGATGTTTTTCATGTTGTTTAGAACCACCAGTGTTATTTGTTAAAGCTACTTTAGGAATCATTATGTTAGTTTAATATTTTTGTATTGGAGCCTTGATGGCAACAGTATGTTATTATTTCATTGAGTTATATATGTGTTGTTGGAGCTTTAGTAATTGTTGGGTTACTCAAGCGATGGTATTGTATGTCGATACGCGAAATGAATGAAATAATTTCACGAATTTGGAAATAGTGCTTCCAACAGGCATTATTTCTTAATTTAGAAATTAGGACGTTACAAGCCTGGAGAGGCTTGCTGTTTAAATAATACTTGTTTTAGAGCCTGAAGAGGCTTGACTGAAAAAGAATACTTGTATCTGTTCAGATGGTGAAAATCCTTTTCTGGTTTGGCATTGAGACTGGACGTAGCTCACAGTGGGAGTGAGTGAACCAGTATAAATCCTTGGTTAAGTTTTCTCTTACCCTTATCTCTTTAAATTTAATTTAAACTAACTTGGAGGGTTCTGAGTAATTCATTTTATAAGTTGGAACTAAAAACAAATTCAAACATATTTAAAAACAAGTTTCAGAAATTGTTTTATTGTACCTGCTGAAGCAACTTCAGCAAGTACCTGAACTTCCAGTTTCAGCAAGTTACTTATATTTCGTTGAGAAAGTTTTGCTTGTTTAAAGGTTTTCATAAAATCATTTTGAAATTATAAAACACTATTCAACCCCCCTTCTAGTGTTTCCTGTGGTTTCTACAATAAGTCCCTTGGGATTATGAACCCCAGAAAGTCCAGTCAATAACTTAGTTGAAGAGTTGTGACTGTGGAACTTTGGCTCTAGCCTCTGCTCACCTTCATCTTCATTGGAAGATTTTAAAGGATTAGGGAAAGAAAAGGATAAAGATGACCATAAATGAACAATCTTTTCTCATTGCTCAGTTTACACGGAATGACCATTTTTACATATACAAAAATAATATTAAAAGAAAGTGAGAAGAAGAAATGATTGAAGTACCTAGATTGATGAATAAAGTAGAAGAAATTGAAGAAGAAAAAAATGAAATGGAGAACAATAAGTAAGAGCGAGAATGAGAGAAAATGAAGGACTTGTGAGAATGATGAATCAACAAAGAAGAAGAAAAGAGATTTCTGAAAAAGAACAAATACACACACACGCAAGTAAAAGCACATAGAAGCCCATTCAATATCCCTTAGTTAATGAAGAGACAACTACACAGACATTTCAACATTAGTATGCACAGAAGGCGAAACGCTTCGTGTAATGTAATGAACCAATAGCATGATGATACGTCATCCACTAGGATACCGTGGGAAGTAAAATGTGTAATCGTCAAGAGAGAGGGAAATACAGAAAAACTGCTAATATTTATCAGTAACTTTTGAAATTCGAAGAAAGAGAAGGGAAAAGTTTTTGGAACTTTCTTGTTAAGTACACCTTGGTATCTTCTTTAAAGTACTAAGTTGGGGGCAGTTGTTCCAAGGGAGCACCAATAATCGGATACAAGACTCCAGCTTGTTGGCTGGATGACATGTGTAACATCATGGAAATTAGAATCTATAAATATCGTGGAAGCCTTAGACTATGAATCCCACTGCAATAAGGGAAATTAGAATTAAAATGAGGACTTAGGGGTTTGAAGGGAAAATAAGACAAGAGTTAGGGATTCGGTTAAGATTTGTGAGTATTAAGGGAATCGAGAAGGGAAAAACCAAGTATTAAGCTAAACATGAGTGTAGAATTAACTTAGGAGGAGTCAAACCCAGTGGTGGAAAGGCTAGCATGGTGAAGTGGTGAGGAAGGAAGTAGAGACATTGGAACTAGGGAATTAGAAAGCTTAAACGAATTGGCGGGAAGGAAGAGAAGAGGCGTAGACTCAAGGAACCAGGGTAGAAAGGTGATGTTATGGGAGCACAGTCTCATAGAGACACTTAGAACCCTTAACCTTAGCCTTATTGAAGTGAATTGATGATTTACGTCATGGTTCATGTGAAGTGTGCCCCGTTGGGCTTCAACCAAGGTTGTCGCTTATTTTTGGTTTTAAGCCTAATGACCTTGGTGCATTAATTCGACAATATCTAGAGTTATAGGTGTCCAATTGAGGTGATTCCACTTGCATTAGAAAGCTAAGATCCGGGGCTTTAGTTTGATATAAAATACGATAGTATTTCTATATCTTTTGCACCTCCAAACAGGCTCTCTCTTGAGTGAGGAAAATAGATAGAAACGACGGAAATTTCGCCCAGGGCTCGCCCGAGCGAACCTGAGCGAGGGTGTTCGAGCAGAACTCCATAAAAACACTGTTAAGGCTCATTTCTCTCACTTTCTTCCATCCCTTCACTTCTAGAGAGAGCCCTAGAGAGAGAGGAGAGCTTTTGGAGCCAATAGGAAGAAGGAAGAGCCACTCCACCACCTCAAGGTCATCAAGGAAGCTTGGATCCACCCCTCCATCACCCCTATTTCTCCTACTCTTGAAGTGAGTGTGGTCACCCACTCACTTCCATTTTGATTGCCCTATTGTATGCTCCTCATTCTTCTCTTCCCTTGCTTATTTACCTTGTTTGTGAGTGCTATTGGTTGATTCTTTGGATTATAGTGGTTGCTTGAATGGTATGTGTGGATATGTTCAAACCCTAGAATATACCTAGGTCTTTAATTTACCATCTCCATGGATTAGTTATTGTATTCATCATGTCATTCATACTCATGGATATATTTTTAATACCTCGAAGCATTCATGGGCCAATGGCCATCAAAGAATATGTCATAGAGTCTTCGGACCATCACAGGGTCTTCGGACCATCACAGGGTCTTCGGACCATCATAGGGTCTCCAGACCATCACAGACCTTTGGGCATTTATTTATAAGAATAACGAGGTAACCACATCGAACTCTCGGCCAAGAGGGAAATGAGGGTCCTCAAGCTAAAAATGACAACATGCATCGTTATTCACTGATAATAAGACTTAATCATAGGTGGCCCTGGACGACGGTCCTTGGTCACATGGTCGAGCGCTCAATCACAATCATAGTTAGAGAAAAGACCCCAGGTGTCGGGTAATAATACATCACAGTCATGTTTGCATAATTTCATAGTCATTGTTCATGTCTTAGAATTGCTGAGTATGTTGACCGCTGCATCTCACATCACTGGGACGTAAGTCTCACAACACGTTTTGTGGAACATTTTAGTTATGCAGGATGTCCAACTGGAGCATGGAAAGGTGGACTTGAGCGTAGGGATGGATAATTTCCCTCTAGAAGTTATATGAGCAAGAGTAGCTAGACTTTTGTATAGGAAGGGGGATAGTAATTGAGTTAGCTAATCTTGTTGTACTATGGGCAATTAATGACAATTATTTGTATAAATGTATATTTCGAAAGTTTCGCTTAAGTAAATGTCGGTTACCTAAGCTTTGCACATGTTGTATGTTTACAATATCGGTAATGTCGCGAAAATAATTTTAGAAATTTAGGAAGGTGCTTCCAACGGGCACTATCGACCCTAGGTTTCCGAAATTAGGACGTTACAACATGGAGTTTCCCTCTTAGCCAGCCTACACCATTCCTTAGCCGGCTAGACAAATAAACAATCAATTTAGTCTTATCACACTCACTACAAGAAAAATGATTTTTAGCGACGGCTAAAAACTATCGCTATTTCACAATTAGCGACGACCCACCAGTCATCGTTGAAAGTCTCGTCGTTAATGCAGTAGTAACGACATTTTACGGCCGACGCTACATAGCGACGGCCTGGCTGTCGCTAATGGTCGTCTCTATGTAGCGACGGCCTGACCGTTGCTAATGTTTTTTTTCGATACAATATCCTTTCTTCCCATATTTATCAATTGTGAGTATCGATCAAACCCGCAACCTGCATGATACCAAGAAAGAGCATTATTGTTATGCTATGTTTGTTTCTTGAAATATATAGTGCAAAATATAATATACTTAGGGAAAAAACAAGAAATTAGTGACGGTCAGGCCGACACTAACTTTACGGAGGCTGACGCTAAAAATTTTTTGCCTTTAGCGTCGGCCGGGCCGACGTTAAATAAAAAAATAAAAAAATTTATTTTACCATTAGCGTTGGCCTATCCGGCGCTATTTAATAAGGTTAGCATCGGCCGCCAACGCTACATAAAATAATGTAAAAAAAAAATTCAACTTAGCGATGACCAAGTGGCCATTGCTAAATACTCGCGTCTAAAAATGTCAATTCTTGTAGTGACTTGTACCATAATGGATAGCCACGTATATTGTCATTAATGCTTAACTTGTACACTCTATGGCACTAGAATTAATGACCAAGCATTCCTCTCCATTCCCCACAAGACAAATGGTTGTACTCTCTAATGATGATAAACCCACTAATAGCTAGGGATTAGTGCCCATGCAAATTATTTACCTCTATAAATATACTTCATATATACGTATACTAAGGGTGTGTTTATGAGTTTAGAGGGATGGGGAAGGAAATGAAGGGGAAAGAGAATGAGAAGACTTTGTAAGATATACTTGAAAAAAATCAAACTCCTAAACATAAAAGTGAGCACTTTTCAATAAGCCCTCTCATTCACTCCAAAAATCAACTAGCAAACATACTCTAAGTAAGTGATTTTTTCCCACTACCTAATCACTATATTATCTTAACTGACTTATAGATTAAGTGTCTTACAAGTACACTCATCACGTGTTCCATTGCCATACTCACGCCCTGGAAGACCATTACTGGATAACATCAAGTTGTACGTTCAGAAGTAGGGATGGAAATTGAGCCCAAGCCCTATGGGTACCCGCAAAAATTACCCATAATGGGCAGGATAAAAACCCGCAAAGCGGGTATGGCGCGAGTACCGGCAAAAGCCCGCATTTTTTCATGGGGACGGGCATGGGTACGGTACTTTGGTGCTCAGCCCGCCCCCATACCTGCACTCATATATATAATTATTTAATAAAAAATACTATATATAAATATATATAGTGATATATTAATTTTAATAAAATATCTAATATATTTATGCATATTTTTAAAATTGATATATATAATATATCACAAATTAAAAAATATATTTTTATAACTGTCTATTTGTGTTTTTTTACTTTATAATATATGACTAATTAATATTAATAATCATTTTCTACGGATCTTGAAGAATTCTAACACATGATATCCAAGTTTATAAAATAGTGTGACGTGAAAGTATATTGTAATATTTAATAAAGATTTTTGAACTTTAGATCATTTGTTGTATTTTAAAACATTAACATATTGTGTTTCAATGTAATTAAATTGTTGTATCACTGATATTTAATTTAAAAATTATGTTTGGACGATCTTCGAGTAACTTTTTCAATTGAGATATAGTTTTTTTAAAAGGGAAATTCTAGGGTACCCTCTAGTGAGAGAGGGTTTTGGTACCTTCTTTGATCATTTAATCAATTTCTCTCAACTTTCTTAAATGATCTTAGTATTTTTATACTTATAGGACAATATTTAACTATTAGAATTTGTATTTTTAATTTTTGAAAAGACTTTTTGACCCCCTATAACCATTATCATGTATTTTTTATTGTATTCCCCCATTTTTTTACATTCTCATTTGTAATACACATGTGTCTCATTTAAAATCTACTTTATGTCTTCGAAATAATTTAGGATGGAGTGCATGACTTGTTCCTATGTAGTTTTGGCCTATTCAATAAAAAAATGACAAAAAGGTACCGAAACCCTCTCCAACGGGAGGGTACCAAATTGCGACCCTTTTTTAAATTAATATTTTTTTAGTAAGTTGTTAATTTTTTACTTAATAAAAGTGCGGTAACGGAGGCAGATATGGGCATATAGGTGTCAAGCGGATATGAGAACGGTCACTAAAGTTACTGTTCACACGGATACGGATTTTTTTTTTAAAACGCGGGTATGGGACAGACACTGTGGAACCCTACCCAGTGATATCCATGGCTATCCCTATTCAGAAGTGTTGGAGAACAATGTCTAAATATAGTTCTCTTTTGTTGAGTAGGTATTTAAAGATAGTTCATCCCGAGACATGATAATATTTTATTTGTATGATATTTTTTATATTAAAATGTCTGTTTGTTAATATTTTTCGTTTTGATTTAATTGTTTAAGTTGCTTGAAAAAATTATATGATAAAATTTGAACTGGGTATATTCGGGTAAGGTAGTTTACAGTTCTAGGCTATATATATATATATATATATATATATATATATAGTGTGTGCTGTTTGAATACGTGGTCATGATGTTCATGAATTTGATTATGGACGACGTGCAACGTAGGCAAAATCGGATTCGGATCCATCCTGATTTCTGAACGATGGGTTGCCATCACATGTTTGCGTACGGCTTCTGCTTCATAATTTAATAATTTCAGTTCCTCATCGATCATAAATTAATTAATTAAAATAACCGAAAATAAATTGAATTTCCAGAAAACGACAATATTATTGTGAACTAGGTTACATCATATGTCCCACGGATCACTCTCTTGACGGTGATATTAGTAGTGTGTTTGATTTTGAAATGCAAATCTTAAATTAAATGATAGTTTTGGTAAAAAGGTTCGTGTGATCGTGTCTTCTAACTTTTACCAAAATTATGTTTATGAGCTAGGGTTTGAAATGCAAAACCCCAAACATGCATCAATTTATAAAAACCATGTCTTTATTTTGTAAAAATCCCATTTTTTTTTTTGGTGACTTAAAATTTAGGGCGAGGGGATGGTGCCCCAGTCCAAGGCTCAAAGAGCACTTACCGAGGTACTTACATTTAACCTCACCCCAAGGGCACAAGTGGGGGTTCGAACCTGCGACCTGTCAGATAGTTATGATACCCTGTCTTGCTCCACTTGACTAACCCTTGGGGTTTGTAAAAATCCCATTTGGAGTATTATAACCTTTCTATTACTACAACTGCAATTACAATTACAATAATAATTCTCTTTATCTTGTACACAAAAAAAATTAATAGGATTATTATAAGGAGAGGAATGCTATTATTATTGTCTTTTAACAAAAAATAAAATAAAATAGAAGTTTTAAATATAGGAAGTAACCACCGAGCATGTGGATCAGCTGGTAAGGGGCTGTTCCAGCTTATGGAGGTCCTACCCGGCTCAACAGGTTGCCTCCCGCGGAAGATACATGTGGTCTTGCACAAAAAAAAAATATAGGAAGTAAGATCTCTGCTGCGATATATTGTACCTATTCAAATAGCTAACTTACACGAGTTTTTGAGGGGTGGGGGATGTAGGTGTTCCAAATTTTTATTTAAGGGTTTAATAAAAAATGACAAAATTGATGACATAAGAAAACCGTTATATATATATATATATATAAAAGTTGCAACGGAATATTAATAGTTTTTTTTCATCAACAACAAAAGTTTTATTAATTCTTGAGTGCTCGACCCTTAAATACACGGAATGTTAATCATTCATTACATGATCAATTACAAACCTAATTGTATGGAATCTAATTGCATTCATGTAAACAAAAAAGAATTGGCTATTGATCATAGTATAAAAATATATTCTAATCCTAAATAAATTTTGTTTACAATGTTAGAGATTCAAATTCTATAATTATTATGGGGAAAGCCTTGCTTAATAATCACTATGAAAATAAAATTTTACTCTTAATATTATGCTTAAAAAATACACAATTAAAGATTAAAAAAAGTAGGTGTGGTATACGCATTTTTTTTGGTATATGAATATGGATACAAGATACAATTTAAGAGAGAAGATGAGAGAGAGTGAGAGAGAAGAAGAGTGGACCTTGGTGAGACCAAGAAGATGGAAAGATTTACAATCGGAATTGGACAAGACAACAAGGGGAGCAAGGACCGGCATGGGAATCAAGCAACACACGTCGTCAGATGGTGTATGATGGACATGTTTCAATTTTCTTCTCAAATTTTCTTGAGGAATACGATATTGGTGAACTATGGAAAGTGTTTTCTATGTGGGGAGGAGGAAAGGTAACAAATGTGTCCATTCCAAAAAAAAGGGATAAGTGAGGAAAAAGATTTGATTTTGTTCGATTCAATTGGAATGATAATGTTTTCGGGTTGGAAAAAAAGACTGAATCACGTATGGATTGGTTCATATAAGCTTCGAGTTAATCAATCCAGATTTAGTAGGAGGAAGGAAGTATCTCACATGGAGGTAAGGAACAGAGGTATAAAATTGCAGCATAATAGTGAGTATATTAGTGGAGGAGTTGATGGGAGGAGATATGTGGATGTTATTCAAGGAAATCCTAAAAAATTGTGGAAGCCAAAAAAGACACAGAGAAAAGATGATTAAGTAACCTGGAATGGTTTAGAGTTTCAGGTGGAGGAGTCAAAGATGGGATGGTTGTCAAATTTGTATGTTGGTAGAGTACATCAGATTGATGAGGTATTTGTGTTACAAGACAAAATTAAAGAGGAAGGGACTCGTTCAGTTATAATTACACCTATGGGTGGTGACATGGTTCTGATTAATCCTATGGAAGGTGAGGATTTTTCTTAGAATTGTTCAATGAATTGGAGGATATAATTTCTAAATGGTTTGTATCAATTCAACCTTGGAGTCCGGAGGATGTGGTACGTGATAGATTTGTATGGTTACGTTGTCAGGGTGTCCCGGTGCATGCTTGGACAGAGAGATTTTTCAAAATGCTTGTTGTTAATTTGGGGCGTTATGTGCCATTGCTACATATACAAAGAACAAAGATAGGTTAGATGTAGCTCACATGTTAATCCAGACATCAGCCATGGAGACAATAAAGAGAGCGTTTAGAGTAAAAATAAATAATTTATTGTACTCTATTAGTATTATTGAGGACCCTTTCATTGATCTGTGGAGGGTGTTGCCAATTAAAAATCAAGTTGGAGCACCGTCTGAGTTTATCAGTCAATTCTCAACAGATGGTGATTATTCAGATAAAGAAGATGATGGGGAATTTGAATTTGAAATTAGCTAGCAATGTGTTGGCTAATTTGGGGGGAAACACATGACAATCCTAATTCAAATTTGAACCAACAAGTGGTGGAGTTAGCCGTGATTAAGCCTCATAATTATGGAAGGGAAAATGGCATCCCTGATTTTTATGCATGTGGACCGAATTTGGTGCAGCTTGGGGATAAGCTATTTAACTCTCAGCAAGATGTGAATCATTTGGCTGATGTGTATATTGGATTAGAGCTTGATCGGGAGTTGTCTAATTGTGGGCCTATTGTTGGGTCGGACCTATGTGGAGGCGTGGTTGGACCAGTTAGTCAATCTCTAGATGGGTTGGATGTTGAGTTGAAAGGAGACGCAAATATGCATGAGGGAATCAGAGATGTGGTTAGGCCAGAGTGCAAAATTCTAGGTGGGTTGTGTTGAGTCTCAATATAAATTAAGTATTCAATTTAACTCAAAACTCATTACTCTTAGTTTTAATGATTATCAAATTTGTTGATCAAGAAACAGAGTCTGCTAAAAGGTATTTATTCTATGTGTTGTAGGAAAAATACTATAACTGCTTGTGCCAAACGATCTAAAGATAGCTTACACTGATCTGGAAATCACATGAAAGAAGCACACTTTGAATCTGTTGATCTAAGAGCAACATACAGAAGCTATGCAACCATACGAAAGCTCTCAACCTGCTGCAAGTATGTGCATACTAAAATCAAACATGTTGAACACATACTCTCCGAACTATCATGATGTCGTAGCAATTCAAGCTCACCATAATGGACCCTCTGAAATGCTTGAAGCTGCTGAAGACTCTCTCAACCTTCTGATGATGTGTTCAAATCTCTAAGCTGAGAAGTCCTACTAAGGCCGTCCAAGAAGCTATCCGTTAAAGACACAAGACCTTCTGTGCAAAGAACTAAAAGGTCTCTAAACGTCTTCTACTTTCATCTACAAAAGGAAATCTTTACAGAATCCTTTTTGCATCCTATGGAGCCTCATACACGGGAAAGGAATAGCTGAACCTACTGGGTGTCAGAGCAGTGCTACCTCTGCACACCTACTCTTCTCAAGACAAAGACTTTCACAAGCTCATCTCTCAACGTCTACTTTATCAACGACTATTTTTCCAATGCTATATATAGCTCAATAAAGGCCTTCAAAAGTTAGAGCGAGCAATATAGAAAAATCTCATAAAAGGTGAACCGCTCCAGAAAAGAGAGTAAAGAAAGCATGAAGATTTAAAGTAGCTCTCTAGAAAAGAAGAGAAGAAAAATCATAAGAAAAAGAGTGAATGGGTCATGTTAAAAGAGAAAATCCTTTCAAGCCAAAACACGCAGTTATGACCTTTTCTTGTACTTAGAATCTATTCTCTGTATCCTGAGTAGTACTCAGTAACCCCTTTGTACAAGATGAACGTTGGTTTAAGTTTCTAGGAAACTTAAAATTTATGTTGTAAACACTTTTTGTGTCTGAGATCCTGGAGAGGCTTGATGGAATAAAGAATACTCGTTTGAGCCTGGAGAGGCTTGACTGTAAAAGAATACTGGATGTGTTTCCTGGAGAGGCAGTTGAAATCAAAGAATACTCGTTGGGCCTGGAGAGGCCAGGTGTGCAAAGAATACTACATGAGCTGCCTGGAGAGGCAGTTGAAAACAAAGAATACTCGGTGTTAAGCTTGGAGAGGCTGGGGTAAAAGAATACTTGTAATCTTGCAGGATTAGTGGAAAACCCAGTGGAGTTTTGCCCTGGGACGTGATGTAGCTCACTGGGTTAGTGGGTGAACCAGTATAAATCTTTGTGTTAAGTTCTCTTTTCCCTTACCTCTTTACTTTTCGCTGATATCTATTTTAAACTAACCAAGAAGGGTTAAAGAAAAGTCATTTTATTAATCTGAACAGAAAGCAATTTTTTTTTAAAAGGGAAAATTATTTTAGAAAGGTTTTTATTTAACCTTCCGAGTTACATCAGAAAGTTGCTGAACTTCCCAGTTTCGGAAGGTTGATCAAATATTTTCAAATCTGTTTTGCTTGTTCTCGAAAGGTTTTCCAAAAATCTGTATAGGTTATTAAAACACTATTCAACCCCCCTTTTAGTGTTTCCTGTGGCCCTAACAGGTTGGATATTCAGGAAGTGCCTCACTTGGATCAAGGCATAAATGGTGTTGTGGAGGTATTGACTCCAATTTCGAAGACCAAGGATGTCCATCTTGGATAACTTGATAATATTGTTGTTGGATGTAAACATGTGGCAGTTCGGGTGTGGTAAAGAAAGGGGGAGTCCGTGAATCTACTATGGTCCTTGAAGACTCGATGTTATGTGAAGTGCCAATAATGGAGGCTAAGCAATTGGATTTCGTAGCTGAGTCCCTATCACTTTTACGCGTTCAGGCTAATGGTGCACATGGGAAAAAAGCGAGGCAGACCAAGAAAAATAAAGCCTACACAGGATCAGGTGAGTCACTTAGTTTTGTCCTCTACTTTAGATTTTCTTTCTATAGATAAAAATCCTAAATCAATAGCAAAGAAAGTATGGAATATAGGGCGCGGATTGGGTGTTTCTGGAAATAGGGACGATGTTGAAGTGTTGAGTTTGTTGGAAGACATGGAAAGGAGGGATATGAGAGCTATGGGGAGAATAGTGAGGGAGTAGGAGGGTTCTGTTTTCGTTTATGGGTGTTTGAGTTTAATTATTTATAATGATTATTGCATCATTGAATATTAGAGGTTTGGGGGAGGAGCAAAAAATGGGAGATAAAAAATCTGTTACACTCTGAAAATGTAGATTTCATATGTATACAGGAAACAAAGAAAGAGGTTATTGATAAAAAAAATTCGAGGCAATGGGAGGAGGAGAAGAATTTGAGTGGGCATATGTGCCATCTGTTGGGTTTTCTGCAGGGTTAGTTTCAATGTGGAGGAATTCATTTTTTATTGTTCATGAGATCTTAATTGATAAAATTTTCATTGTTGTTTGTGATTGGGTGGGTGTGGACAAGTGTTTTTGCCATATAGTTAACATTTATGCTTCGTGTGAATTATCGGGTAAAAAAGATTTGTGGTTGAAACTTCTTGTTGTTAAAAGTCAAAGGGGGGTGATTTGTGGTGTTTTGGGGATGACTTTAATGCTATTAAATCTGAATCTGAAAGGAAAGGGGTAGCAACTTTGTGGAGGAAAGAAGATATGTCATGTTTTGAGTAGTTTATAGATAAGGTTGAATTAGTGGATATTCCTACGAATGGGAGGAAATACACTTGGTATAAATATGACAATTCATGTATGAGTAGACTTGATAGATTTTTAGTCTGTGCTCAGTGGTTGGAAAAATGGAGGAATTCTTCCTTATAGGGTTTAAAAAGAGGAGTCTCTGATGACTGTCCAAAATTGTTGAAGCATGATGATATTAATTAGGGCCCTAGACCTTTTTAGAGTGCTTGACTGCTGGAGGTTTGCACCTGGTTATACAGATTTAAGTCAACAATGGAGAAATCTAACAGTGGAAGGAAGAGCAGCCTTTGTATTGAAAGAAAAGTTTGAGGCGATGAAAAATAGCTTCTGTTGTTGGAATAAGGAGTCTTTTAGAAGTCTGGAGGTGAAGATTAATGAATCCAAGGAAAAAATAAATGAGTTAAATATTAAAAGTGAGGAATTTTCTTTAACAAGTGAGGAAGCAAGGTGTCGGAAAGAATGTTTAGCGAATTTATTTCAATTATTATCCTTGAAAGAGAGCTTGTTATTTCAAAAATCACGTTTGAGATGGTTGGAAGTTGAGGATGATAACAATAAATATTTTCATGCGTCTATTAACAAGAGGAGATTAAGAAATGAAATTAGGTTTTTGAAAGTTGATAATGTTAGGTATTCTGAACCTCTAGCACTTAAGGAGGCAGTTAAAACCTATTTTGGGAACCATTTCAGGGAACAATCTTGGAGGAGACCTACTCTAGAGGGAGTGGATTTTAAAATGTTATCAAAAGACGATGCTAATAGTCTGATTTTTCCTTTTACTGAAATGAGGTGAGGGATGTTGTGTGGGATTGTGGTGGATCCAAAAGTCCAGGACCAGATGGCTTAAATTTAATTTTGTCATGGATTTTTGGGATCTCTTGAAACCTAATTTTATGTCTTTTTTTGCTGAATTTCCTTCATATGGTAGACTGGTTAAAGGTTCCAATAGTTTTTTTTATTGTTATGGTGCCAAAAACAGATTTCCCTCAAAAGGTAGATGAGTACCTTCCTATTTCTTTAATTGGTGCAATGTATAAAGTCTTGGCTAATAAGTTGAAGAGGGTGATTGGAAGAGTAATTCCCGATGCTCATTCGACATTCATAAAAGATTGATCCATTTTTTACAGCATAGTAGTTGTAAATGAAGCTATTGATGAGGTGAAAAGGAAAGGTAGGCAGTGTCTTTTATCCAATATGTGATGAGGCAAATGGGGTTTCCAGAGAGATGGAGGAAATAGATTTCTGAATGCTTGGCTACCTCCAGAATTTATGTACTAATTAATGGCAACCCAATAGGTGAGTTTGGGATTGGTAGGGGTTTAAGACAAGGAGATCCTTTAGCTCCTTTTCTTTTTCTTATTGTGGTCGAGGGCTTTAATTCTTTAATGTGTAAGGTTGTACATTCTAAAATGTTCTCTAGTCACAAGGTTGGCCATGATAAAGTGTTATTATCACACCTACAATATGTTGATGATACAATTATTTTGGGTGAAGCTTTATCCCAAAATATATGGTCAATTAAAGCAATTATGCAAATATTTGAGTTGGTGTCAAGGCTGAAGGTAAATTTTCATAAAAGTAACTTGATTAGAGTCAATGTTAACATTGAGTGGTTGAATATGGGTTTTCTGTTTCTGAATTGTAAATTGGGCTCTATTCGGTTCAACTATCTTGGCCTTCCTATTGGTGTCAATCCAAGAAGCAAAGTGACTTGGTCTCCGGTGATTAGAAAGACTCAAAAGAGATTATCGAAGTGGAAATGCAAATTGTTGTCTTTTGGTGGTCGTTGTGTCCTTCTACAATCAGTCTTACATTCCATTCCGATCTATTATATTTCTTTTTTCAAGGCTCCGAAAGGTATAATTTCTCAACTTTAATCTCTTTTTAAATCTTTTATTTGGGGTGGGAGTGTAGGGGGAAAACAAAATAGTTTGGGTGGCTTGGGAGGATGTATGTAGGGAAAAGAGATATGTGGGTTTGGGGAGTCAAGATATGTGTGCATTTAATCTTGCTCTTTTGGGGAAATGGAGATGGAGGTTTTTAGTGGAAAAAGGTAGGTTGTGGCATAGGGTATTAACTTCTATTTATGGTGAAAGGTCGTTTATTAGTAAGAGGGTTGTGGGTTCTAAGGGTTGTAAGTGCTGGTCGGATATCTGGTCTATTGAAAATAGTAATTTTGTCACAATAGACTGGTTTTTAAATGGGTGTGTTAAGGAAGTGGGGAATGGGAAGAATACATTAGTTTGGTATGATGTGTGGTGTGGAACGAAGCTTTTTGTCATCGCTATGCTAGGTTGTTTTCAATTGCTAGTAATAAAAGTGTGTCATTAGACAATATGTCATTTAGGAGTAAATGTGGGTTGGATTGGCAATGGTGCTGGCGCAAGGAACTCTTTCAATGGGAATCCCTCCTATTATCATCCCTTTTGGAGGAATTGAATTCGATGAGCTTAGTTGATGACCAACAAGATGGTTGGCGTTGGAAGCATGATCCTCGAGGTGTTTATTCTGTCAAAACAAAATATAAGTCAATTATTAATGAGGGGATTTATTCTGATACTAAATAGAATACCGATAAAAGAAAATTTAATAAGAAGGAAGGCCATTCCAGCTGATGGTGGCTTGTGTATGTGTGGTGTGGTCAAGGTGTGGAGACAACAGGCCATATTTTCTGTGAATGCTACTTTGCATATAGAATTTGGATGCTATGTTTCGAATGGTTTGGTTTTAGCTCTGCTCAACACAGTTCTTGTTTAGCTAATTTTGAACAATTTGTAGGGTTGCCTAATTGTTCATTTCGTAATAGAGCTAGATGGTAACCTATTTGGTTAGTAGTAATATGTTCCTTGTGGCTAGCTAAGAATGAGGCAGTCTTTTCCAATGGAAAATTAGACCCTGTGTTGATAAAGTTAAGGTCTTGGAAGTGGTTTAATGTTAGAGATCCATCTTTCTTGTACCCATTTTCATTATGGGTTGTTGCTCCTTCTGTGTGTTTGTGTTTGCTATAGATTGATGCTACTGGATGAATGAATTTAAGATGATTATTGGGAGATTCTGGTGGATGATTTTTTTTTGGGTCAATATAGGCTGGGTATAATTTGGTAAGTGAATTGTTATTATCCAGGAGAGTGTTTTGTTGTGTTTTGATGTGTTTGGTAGATAATTGTTGTTGTGATTTGTGACTATGCTGAGTATTTTTGGTGCTAGCCCCTTTGCTGGATTCTGCGCTTATTTTATTTTTTCTCTGGTCCTATTATTTAGTTGATGTTTTTTATGATTGATAGTAGCAGCTGTTGAGTTTATGATATATCACCATAGTCACTATTTGTGATGTTTCCAACGAGTTTGGTATGTAAGTGGATACTGTTTTTCAGGTTTTGTTTAGATTCTTTATTCAAGCAAAAACCCTACAAATGAGTATCGGATTTTTTATAGGCCTCATGTGTGGTTCTGAGGATGAAAACAAGTGATGCGTTTGTTTGTGGTTGTTGCTAATTTTATCATTTACACCTTAAATTGATGAAGTTTTATCATGGTTTTGGAGCACATTTCCCTTAGCTGTTGTACTGATGTAGAATATTGGTTACTTTGCAAATTTGGTTTTGTCTTGTATTGGGATTACTACTAGTGTGGTCTTTATTTTGGTTTTGGCTTCTAATGTGGTTGTGGTTATTTCAGTTTTGATTTATTACATTTTCTTTTCTTTCTTGTAAAGTGTACGGGTTGGAGTACCCCTTGTATTCTCATTTAATATATTTCTCTTTGCCTAGCAAAAAAAGATTAGAAAAGATATAACATAATCAATCTTAATTGAAAATTTAAATCTAGTAACTTTTCTAATTTTCTTCAAAATAAAATTCAATTATATCAAGTTGAAAAAATTTCTTTTGAAGGTTAGATATAAAAGTCAAAAAAGTAATCTATAAAATACTTTTTATATTAAGCTAGTGTTGAATGGCTACACAAGGTGGAGTGGAAGAGTATGCGCAAGTGTAATTAGTGATTGATTCAAAAATTATTTAAGGGGTTGAAGTAAATAAATTAAAATAATAAATATTAAATAAAAGTTAAATAATAAAAAATAAAGGGTTAAATATGTTTTTAGTTCCTGAAATATAGTCAAGATTTGATTTTAGTCTTTGTAATTTAAAACTGATGGATTTGGTCCCTCAAAAAGTGAATATCATTTTTTAGTCCTTATTGATAAAAATTCGTAGCTAATTCATAGCAAAATCTGTAGTAAATCTGTGTAAAAAAGGACTAAATTGTGCATGTCATTCTTTTAGGTCATAAAATTCATCATCATAAAATCATAATCAAACTTCTTAGCAATTATTTCGCTCGTCTTAGTCATGCTTAATTAACTAGTACCATCATCTAATTCTATTTTTTATTAGCAAAGAATATTCAATAATAAGGTACAACAGGTATTCAAACCCATCTTCAAGTAGAGTTAACAGAATTTAACAGTGCTCACATTATAAAGTCCTCAAACAAAGCAAAAGCTCTATCTCAATCATAGAAAGAGCAATAGAATCCCTTCAAGTTAGCTCTTAGCCAAGTCCAAGATCTCATCTTAATCAGTTCCAGAACACTATCAAGATACACATTTTCCCCTTTAAATACAACATTATTTCTATGTAGCTAATGTCCTTATAGTTGCAAACCAGACACAATACCAAAATTTTTTAGCAATTTTTCCAGCCACCCATTTCCCTTGATGTAGAAATTGATCATCTTTTTAGAGCATCCATTGTAGGCATCCTCAGTAACTGATCATAACAATAACACCATACCTAATAAGAGAAGCTACATGTAAAGAGCAAATGATTTATAGATTCCTCCGTTTTGTTACAAAGATGACACTTGTTGGCATGATGCAAATTAATTGCACCTCTTCTTTTTAGAGCATCCATTGTAGGCATCCTCAGTAACATTATTCTCCAAACACATGCTGCCACCTTTGAAGGAACTAAAGTAGACCTTATTCTCTTAACAGTCCCGGTTTTCCCACACCCAAAGGTGTACACCCACGGTACACTTTTAGGTGAACAGTACCTTTGTTATTCTTTTTGGTATGAACAGTGCTTTTTTTTATTTTTTTGAATGAACAGTAACTTTTTTTTTCCCATGAACAGTAACTTTTTTTTAAAAATCTACAATTAACCAGACTGATAACATAGTTAACCAGAAAATTGTATAGTATTAACCATAAATTCATTCTCAGTGATTACTTGTGTAGTAATCATTATGATCAAATAATAACTGTTCAAGATGAACTTTATTTTCATGTGAACATGTGGTTAATACCATATAAGTTGGTGGTTAACTGTGTTATTAATCTGGTTAATAATTTGTTTTCAAGTGAACATGTGGTTAATAACCTATAAAATGCATATCAACACCCTTTCTAGTCCATGTTAGATTATTCCTTATTTATATTTTATGCATTAACATTAATCAATAATTTATAAAATATTTATTTGAATTATTAATATCAATTATAGATCAATTATTTAATTATACCACATAACATAAAGATGGATGATATATTGGGATATTCATTCTAGTAGACTGTTGAGAGGTCCATGGTCTCTACTAGTAAGGATAGAACTATTATCACATTAGGCAGTTCATCGTACTCATCACGCTTCCCAAATCTCACTAGGAAGAGGGCAATTTCTCTTATTTCTTACCGTGACACCATTGTTTCCCTCATTCCAGGTACACAACTCTAATTCTACTATGATATTAACTTTCATGAACATGTTATATTCTTGTATCTATTTGAATAAGATCTAGGTTATCGTTGATTAAATTTAGCAATTGGTATTAGAGCCTGACATAGATATTGACTATGGTTGTTTTGTGATAATTGTACAGACTATGGTTGTTCTTGTTGATTATAGGCTTGAGCTACTAACCTAGCTTTATTTCTATAACTTTATCTTTTTCATTCATTTCGTTTCAGAATACCCATTTAGTTCCTATGATGGAATGATCTTCTAGAGGAGGAGCAAGGGTCAAGGCTTTATTCTTCTCAAATTGATCTAGCTCTTCTTTCATAGCTTCCACCCAAGAATCATCATCAAGGGCTTTATTGATATTTTTGGGCTCAATTTGAGACAACATTAATGTTCCATTTTCATTTCTTCTCAATTGAGATCTAGTTCTTACACCTTCTGAAGTACTTCCAATGATTTGATCATGGGGATGTGCTGAAACTAGTCTCCAGCTTTTTCGAAGTTCTTCTCCAGCATGATTCTTTTTTTCATTTTGAGTTTCTGAATCATGTGAGAGGTTTTCCTTTTCTGGAGAATCCTTTAAGGATTCTTCCTTATCAGAAGATACCTTCTTATGTGTGATAAGTCTATCAGATTCATCATCAGATTCATTTTCAGTTTTTCCTTCAGAAGATAGGTTAGAATCAATAAAAATAACATGCATGCTTTCTTCTATGGTTTGGTTCTTGATGTTGTATACTCTGTAAGCTTTGGAGGTAGTTGAATATCCAAGAAAAATAGCTTTTTCTGATTTAGCATCAAATTTTTCAAGATTTTCTTTGTTGTTCAAAATGTAGCAGTCACATCCAAATACATGAAAGTATGAAATGTTAGGCTTTCTTCCTTTCCACAATTCATATGGAGTCTTGTTAATATGCTTCTCATAGAAACTCTATTAAGTATGTAACAAGCGGTGGCAACTACCTCAGCCCAAAAGTATTTTTGGATTCCACTATCATTCAATAGAGTTCTAGCCATTTCTTGAAGAGTTCTATTTTTTCTTTCAACAACTCCATTTTGTTGAGGAGTTCTAGGACATGAAAAATTATGGGAGATTCCATTTTCATCAAAAAACATTTTGAAAGAGAAGTTTTCAAAATCACCCTATGGTCACTTCTAACAGAAGCAATGTGTTGACCACTTTCATTGGAGAAGATTCTGAAAGTATCAAAAGACTCATCCTTAATGGTAAGGAATAATACCCATGTGAATCTTGAGTAGTCATCCACAATTACAAATCCATATCTTTTACCACTAATACTAAGAGTTTTGGTAGGAACAAACAGATCAATAAGTAGTAGTTCTAATGGTCTTTTAGTAGATACAACATTTTTAGGATGAAAACATGAGTTGGTTTGCTTCCCTTTTACACATGCATCACATATTCTATTCTTTTCAAATTCGATTTTGGGAAAACCTCTAACCAAATCCAGTTTTGATAGTCTTGAAATGGCTTTCATATTCAAATGTCCTACTTTTCTATGCCAAATGCATTTGTCATTTTCAAATGATGCAAAGCATGTAAGATCAGATAATTCTTCTAAGCATATGTTATACAGATTTTTGTTCCTAGTTCTAGAGAATAGGACTTTCTTAGTGGATGACTCTCTTATCACACATAATGTTAGTGGAAACATAACTTCATAGCCATTGTCACATAACTGACTTATGCTGAGAAGGTTATGTTTTAAACCTTTCACATAGTAAACATTATTAATTTGAGCATAGTTGGTCACACCTATCTTGCTAATTCCTTTGATTTGAGCTTTGTTGTTGTCACCAAAGGTGACTGTACCACCTTCTATTTTGTGTAATTGGATGAATTTGTTTTTGTCCCCTGTCATATGTCTTAGCAGCCACTATCCAAGAACCATTACCTTTTCTTCTTGGAAATTTTTGCAGGTTCCTGCATCATAAGTAAATAAGGATTTAGGTACTCAAATTCTGTTGGGTCCATTTTGGTTAGTTACCTTTCTTCCGGTACTTCCTTTCTTCTTGTAAAAATTTTAGACTGCATGTCTAGCTTTGTTACACCAAGAGCATTTAGGAAGTTGACTTTTAGCTGGTACAAAGAAATTTTTGTACAATCTTTAGTTTTGGAATTTGTTGTATCCTAATTTAGCTTTATCAAATACTCCTTTCTGAGTTCCTATAAGTTTCTCTAAGTTATCAGTTACCTTGACAAATTTAGAAAAATCTTGATTTATTTCATTAACCTTTTCTTTTAGAAGATCATTTTCTTTTAGCAGAAGATGATTGTTACTGCTTGCTTCTTCTGAGGATCTCAATCTTAGAGATTTTACTTGCTTAGAGAGCTTAGAATGAGATTGTTGCAAACATTGATTTGTCTTGAACAATTTCTCATTTTCATTTTTTAATTTCTCATTATTTTCTTGTGCTTCTGTTAATTGTGCTTTAAGCAAAGCACATTTTTGAGCTTGTGTGTGTGAATCAGAGAGTAAGTTTTCAAAAGTATCTTCTAATTCTCTATAAGAAGGAGAGTTAGAGTCAAATACCTCATCTTCTTCTTTACCTGCCATGAGGCACAGATTGGTTGTTTCTTCTTCTGGATCATCTTCTGTTGAGCTTTCTAAGTCATCCTATCTAGCCATCTTGGTTTTCTTCTTCTTTAGAAAGTTTATGGGTTCCTTCTTTAGTTGTGGACAATCAGCTTTCATGTGTCCTGGCTTGTTTCATTCAAAACAGATTATTTGTATTTTTGCTCCTTCAGGTTTTTTTACCTTCCTTTTTGAATGTGAAGTTTCTTTTTCCTTTTCCTCTTCTTCTCATCATTCTCTGAATTCTTTTGGAAATGAATGAAAGTTCATCATCTTTTCCAGAGGTTGTTTCTTCCTCTTCATACTCTTGCTCCTTATCTTCTGAGGAGCTTATGCTAGCCCTTTTTTATGCACTAGCTTTGAGTGCAATTGTTTTGACTCTTCTTAGAAGTATTTCATCCATAAGTTCTTGCTCATGAACTTTTAGAGATCCAAAAAGTTTATCTAGTTTCAAGACAGTAAGATCTTTTTCTTCTTGCATAGTCGTTACTTTAGGCCTCCAAAATTTTGGAAGACTTCTAAGTATCTTTCTGAATTGCTCTTAGTTAGTGTAGCTTTTTCCAAGAGATTTTAAGTCATTTATAATGACTGTGAATCTGCTGAACATTTCATCAATTGATCCATGTTCATGCATAATAAACATTTCATATTGATGAATCAAAATATTTATTTTTAATTCTTTTACTTGGTCTGTTCCTCCATGTGCTATTTTGAGAGTGTCCCATATTTCTTTTGCAGTAGCAGATCCAGCTACATTATCATATTCTCCTCTACTGAGAGTGCATAGAAGATAGAACTTAGCTTTGGAGTTCAGAAGATATTTCTTTTTTTCTTCTAAGGCCCATGCTTCTTTTGGATTGAGTTATGTTGCCTCTTCTTCTATTATTTGGACAGGTTCTCCTACCTTTGGTTAAGCTAATATTCTGGTTCATTTTTAGGTAGGAATGAAGTTTACTTTTTCGCTGATATCCCAAAGATCAATATCTTGAGATTCTAGGAATAGCTTTATTATGTCTTTACAGTAGTAGTAATCATTTCCATCAAAGGCAAGAGGTCTATTCGTGGAGGATCCTTCTGGGATGAACATTCTGTAGGAAAACATAGGAAACACTAAAAGGGGTGTTGAATAGTATTTTACAAAACTCAGTGAGTTTTTGGGAATCTTTTCACAAGCAGAATAATTTTTCAGAAGGTTCAAATAACTTGTTTTTATTTGAAGTTTTTACACTCTCTGAAGTTGCTTCAGAGGGTTCAACAAAACAGTTTAGAAAATCTGTTTGAAAGCTAAGTATTATAAAACAGTGAATTCAACTCCCTTCACGTTAGCTTAAACTGAATTTAAGAGAGTTAAGGGTAAGAAAACTTAGCCAAGAATCTATCCTGGTTCACTCACTACCACTGTGAGCTACGTTCAATCTCAAAGCCAACCAACTGGGGATTTTTCCACTAATCTGAATAGATTACAAGTATTCTTTTGATACGAAGCCTCTTCAGGCTCTCTACACAAGTATTCCTTCCTTACCAAGCCTCTCCAGGCTTTATACAAATAGTGTTTGAAAGAAAATAACCTAAGCTTAAAAACTACACAAGTTTAAAGCTCAAACTAGGTAAAGTGTACAATCAAACTGAATTAGTTCTCCAGATATTAAAGTTTTTGTACAAGTATATCATAGTATAAATTAATCACGTAAATTGTGCAGCGTTTCAGCAGGTTGATGTTCTCTACATTGCATGAAGTCTGAGAAGGGGTATTTATAGAGTTGGATTTGCAATCTGTTGAGCTCTAATAAATTCCCATTGTGAAATAGCATTAAATGCTAAGGCTTATGTTAAGACTAATCTTCTGATGACTTCTTATCAGGGCAAAATAGGCTTGCAGTTGAGACTATGCTTTTTCTGAACACATTTACTTTTGTAGCAGGAACATTCCTTTTATGGTATGGAATTTGAACTGGTTCAAGAAAGTTGTTCTGAGCACTAAGCTAAGAGGAGTAGTCAGCGCAGACATCTTGCATAGGTCTCTAAAAAGACTTGATCCCTGAGAAAGTCTTCAACGAGTCTTTCTCCAAGGAGAAAAAAAATGCAGAGCCAAAAGCCACGTCAGAAAACTTCAGAGAGTCTTCAACCTTCAGCATGTTGCTTGACTTCAGCAAGTCTTCTTTACTTCAGCAGGTCGACTTGAGAAGGTCGACTTCAGAAGGTTCAATCTGCTGAATATGAAAAAATACCTTTAAGAGTATTTAAATAATTTCAATGGTCAAATTTGTTACTCATTAAAACTTAGGATTATGAGACTTAAAACATTATAAATTTCTTAATATTTTTGAGACTCAACATTCTCCCCCTTTTTAATGATGACAAATTTGCCTTTAAAATCTGACAAATATCTGAAGGGAAATAAAATTAAGTTTAGAGAATCCTCCCCCTTAGACAGATATCTATGCAGATGCTTGCTCCCCCTCAAATATTGCTTCCTTCTATGAAACACATAAACTTCATATTTTGTTAGTATATTATTACTCCCCATTTTGTCATCAATAAAAAAGGGTGAATCAGAGCTTTCTGAAGTAATAAATGCTTGTTGAGTCTCAGAATTAATTTAAGAAATTGAAATTAGATTCATGACTCATTATCCTTAGTTTTAATGATTAACAAATTAGATTGAATAGAAACAGGTTCTACTGAGAAAGGTATTGTCTTTTGTATTTCAAGAATCCTAAAGAAGCAACTCTCAGAAGATGATCAACCTGTTGAACTGAAGAAGCAAGAATCTGTGGCAAGAAGCTGATAAGAAGAAGAACAACAACAGCGCAAGATGAAGAAAGCCATCAGAGATCAACAACCAAAAGAAGAACTCAGAGCATTGAAGAATTGTTTTCCGTTTGAGCAAGCAACCGAAGAAGAAGAAGAACCAAGCAAGCTGAAATGGAGATAAAATTAAAGCTTACGGAAGATCACAAATAACAAAGAAGAATAGCGCAGCAATCATCTGAAGAAAAGAAGAAGCAATTCGCTCAAGAAAGGAACTTGCTGAAAGAGTCTCCATGCTGAAGAATTAAATTATGTCAGAGCTATCCAACCTGCTGAAAGTATGTGCGTACTAAAGATGAACCTGCTGAATACATACTCTCTGAACTTGATGACGTGGCATTTCAAACTATCTGAAGAATTAGAAGCCAGAGACGTCATGCTACTCTCCGAAGACTTGTGAGTCAATATGAATGATGCATTAAAAGACTCAAGTCTCAGCATATATTAATGGTGAAGCTGAATTGGTGCAAAGAAAAACAAAAGCCTTCAGGCACAGCTTCATTTCCCGTCGCAAAAGAGGAAGCCTAATGTAGAAAAGCATATAGAGGTCAGAGATAGAGTCAGCGCTGCTGCAAAACCTACTCTGTACCATCTCTGCAATACGCTATCAGAGGCGTGCACCTCAAGTGAGAAGAAAAGCTGAACTCATAACGGGACAAAGGAGAAGTCTAACGGATCTTAGCGTCCTACCTTCTTTACACTCACAGAGAAAGAAAGAAAGAATAGAGAGAAAATATTCAACCTGTTGAAGAGCTAAGAAAATCTCTCAAGCAAAAGCAAGATTAAGAGCTCATCTGCTGGGTGTTAGAACTAACTCATCTACACACCTAATCTGCTTTAGACAGAAGCTACCGAAAGAGAGGTTATTTCATAATGGCTCTAAGAGCATTAATCATTTCTTCTCAACGGTATACTAAGCAATCTTCAATGGCTATATTTCCATAACATATAAATAGCCTCAAGGAACGATTATGAAGATTGGCTGCCATGAATTCCAAGATATAATTTGGCAAACCCATAGTAAAGTAGAGAGAATGTAGCCCAAGGGAGCCAATGGTCAAGCCCAAGAGAGAACAAGCTGAAGCTCAATTCTACATCATATCAAACCAATTCTCTGAGAAAGTTATCCCTCATACAAAGTAGATATAGAGCTTAATTCATGCACTTGTATCTCTGTATACCCTTGTACTTAGAATTCATTTCATGTATCCTGAGTAGTACTCAGTAATCTCTTTGTACAAGATGAGCATTGGTTTAAAACTTAAACTTTATGTTGTAAACACTATTGAGTGTCTGAGAGCCTGGAGAGGCTTGGTGGAACAAAGAATACCCGTTGAGCCCGGAGAGGCTTGTCTGTAAAAGAATACTGCATGTGTTGCCTGGAGAGGCAGTTGAAAACAAAGAATACTCATTGGGCCTGGAGAGGCTAGGTGTGCTAAGAATACTGCATAAGTTGCCTGGAGAGGCAGTTGAAAACAAAGAATACTTGTTAAGCCTGGAGAGGCTGGGGTAAAAGAATACTTGTAATCTTGCGGGATAAGTGGAAAATCCAGTGGAGTTTTGCCCTGGGACTGGATGTAGCTCACTAGGTTAGTGGGTGAACCAGTATAAATCTTTGTGTTAAGTTCTATCTTCCCTTACCTCTTTACTTTCTGTTGATATCTGTTTAAACTAACCAAGGAGGGTTAAAGAAAAGTCGTTTTATTAATCTGTGCAGAAAACAATCTTTTCTTTAAAGGGAAAACAATTTCAAAAAGGTTTTTATTCAACCTTCCAAGTTGCATCAGCAAGTAGCTGAACTTCCTAGTTTCGGAAGGTTGATCAAATATTTTCAAATCAGTTTTGCTTGTTTCGAAAGGTTTTCCAAAAATCTGTAAAGATTATTAAAACACTATTCAACCCCCCTTTTAGTGTTTCCTGTGGCCCTAACAATGCTCACACCTAACAGATCAAAAAATTAAAGAGCTAACAGAGGACAATTTCATCAGAGCAAAGAAATTTAAAAGAGCATTTATGATACCAATCAGGCACGAAATAATGCGTATGTAGTCAAATAAAAAAATATGAAGCAGAAATGTTTGTATTTATAAACTTAAGAAATTAAAAAATTGTTTAGACACAAAACACTTTCTGAAGTTTTTGGCTTAACCATCATAGACTTAGGCAATACAACAAAGTCTCAATCCTTGGGATCTGTAGAGGGCCCTGAAGGATGTTGAAGTTGTTGTTGCAGTTGAGCTTGAGCAGCCAAAAGTTCATTCATTCTCTGCATGAGCCTTTCATTCAGTCTTCTGAGTCTTGTGTTCTCCCTTTCTCTTCCAGATAAAGCTTCAGCAAGTCCAGCTTCAATGAACATAAAAGTAGCATAGCGACCAGTAACCTCAAACCTTCCAAATCCAGTGGGTATCCCAAAGTCAGCAGGCTTGAATACTGGACAGGAAAAGGTTGCAGAAGGCTTCTCTTGTATTACCCAGTCTTCATGCTCTTCTCTATCAGATAAGGGAAAATGACCTAGAAAGAAGGTCTTCCATTCTTGAACAGAAAGAGTGCTCACGGTGCATGAATCACCAAAATCAAACTTTGTACCAGAGCAAGACCCTTCTTTTTCCCTTTCATGCCAATATGAATTCGATACCCAGCCTCTGTAGTTGTGATCCAAACCACCATTCCTTTCCATATAAACAAGAACCCTTTCCCATTCTTCAAGAGTCATGGGGCTCAAGTCAGTGGGATAAGAAGAATATAACTTTGGAGCCTTATTCTTGTCTTCAGGTCCTTCAGCAAAAGGAAGCCTTGGGACAATCTTGTCAGGTTTCCAAAAGATCTTGGTGGATGGTTTGATGGTGAGAGATTTGGGAGGCTTGAAATTCTTACACCCAGCAAAAGAAACAATGTACCTTGCATACAACTCAGTTTTCCAGGTTGAGATGCCTTATTAGAATCTAGTCTTTAGCAGGTATCTTGACATGTTCAGGAGAGTATACATCTATCTTCTTCCAGAAATGCTTAGGAGGTTGAACTCCTTGCCTAACCCTTTCCAGCTAATCAGACAATAGATCTCCTCCTATCTCCTTTTGTGCATCTATCCTTTTACACTTTGCAGCTTCAAGAGAGTCAACATGCAGTTCAATGTGCTTGTGCAAAGGTGGATGCTTTCTAAAGAACAATAATTCCTCATAAAGATTTTGAAACTTAGGCACTCTAAGTCTGTGACCATATGAAGTCGAATAAAACTTGTGAGGAAATTCAACAGCTTTCAAAAGATTATCCGAGCGGTTAATGGGAATAACCTGATCAAAAGATGGTTTTCTTGATAAGTCCCTTGACTTGGGCTTCAGCAGGTTGTCTCTTAGAGAGTGACTACCTTCCCAAACAAATCTTCCTTCCCCTTTCCAAACAAAATTGTCGTCTTCTAACCAATTAAAACTTCTTTGTTTAGCAGGAACAAAGGATACAACTTCATGAACAAAATCATCTTCTTCTTCTGAGTTGGATGAAGATGAAGATGAAGATGAAGTTGATGATGATGGGTGTGATGGAGGAGGTGAAGGTGCAGCAGCAGCAATCACTTCAGCAGCAGTACGTTCAACAAGTAGGACTAAGATCATCTTCCAAATCTGATGGATTTAGATTTCCAAAGTGTACCTTGATCTTCTTGTAAAAAGCAGCCTCAGCAACAGGTTCAGTATCTGCCCTTTGTAACTTCTTCTTAATCTCCTCAAGCTTTTTCTTTCTCCCTTCTTCAGCAACTTGTTGGAATTTCACAACATCTTCTTCTTGGATGGATTTGCTTCTTGTAACTATCTGAAGTTAGGGCACTTCAGGAACTTTCTGAAGTATTGGCTAGGGCAGTAACTTTCTGAAGCATTGGCTAGGGCAGTAACTTTCTGAAGTTCTAGATCTGGATTGCTGGTAGCCAAAGGCATAACTGCTATAGGTTTCTCTGAGGAGGATTCACTTAGTTGATCAGACACCATAGCCCGTCCCTCTAGGAGTGAGGTAGGCTTAGTGACCTGACTAACAGTAACTTCAGCATCCTGACCCACAATTTCAGTAGGTTCACTAGGAACCTTCTTAACATGTTCAGAAGCTTGGGTTTGTGCCACTTCAGCCACCTTTTCAGATGGTGTTGCCTTCTGAACAACAGGAGTTTCTACCTCTTGATTTTGATGAACCACGGCAACTATAGGAGCCTTTTGAGTAGCTTTGCTTCTCTTTTTCTTTACAACCTTCTTAACAGGAGTTTTAGCAGAAGGTTGGAATTCATCCTTCCTTGCATCTTCCTTCAGCTCATTCTCAAGAATGTCAAGAACTATCCTTCCAATAGCAACAACTTTCTCAAGCACAAGGGTTTCCTTCAACGTTAGTTCAGGTGAGGGGGGCTTAATGTCAATGTCCATATGCTTCTTGTTGGTTGGAGTGAATAAAGTTGGAGGCTACTGATCATATTTCTTCTCCACTGAAATCTTGAAATGAAGCATGATCTTCATAATCAACGAATTGTGAGGAAGATTAGCAGCAGTGTCCTTTACCCTTCTGATCATATGGTAAAGAAGAATCCTTGGCAAGTTCATCTTCTTATTTTGGAGCAAGTGGATAAGACAAAACCTTTCCAGCTTAGAGACGTGGTTTTTGCTACCACCTTTTGGAAGCACACAGCAACCAAGTATGGCATGTAAAAGCTTGGGGGTTTGGAACAACCCAATACCACTCATGTTCTTTGGAGTTTCTAAACCGTACAACATCAAGTTATACTTCATTGGACCTCCATGATGAATCTCCCCGTCAGGAACAAACTGTTCACCTTCAGCCTTTACACCAGTTAATGCTTCCAGGATTAAAGCATCCACAAAAATGTCTTGACCCATTACTCTTGCCCTAATGGAGACATAGTTGATTTTGCCTTCATGAACCCTAGAAATATTCCAGAATTCTATTACACTTGCTTCATGCCAAGAGCAGTAGATATTCTCAAAGAATGGAGTCCACCCCGAAGGATCAAAGTACTCAGAGACGTCATGACCGTACTCAGCAAGCTTTTGCAAACTCACATATCTGGTAAGAACAATCTTTCCACCAGCCTTGGAAGAACCAGCATCAACATTCTTCTTGGGATCCATTGAAAAGCAGAGAACTTTGCGAAGATGAAAGCTTGAAGAACTTGAAAAGTTTCTGAGAGAAGAAATTCTGAGACTGTAACAGAGAGAGAGTGTAACCAAGAGCTGCTTCTCACGCGCTAGAAATAGCCTTCAAATGAGCATTAATCATGACAGTTACAGACTACACATACATAGGGAAACATGCGTCGTGCAGAAAGCTTGAGAAAGTTGAAATCCAACCGTCTCAGATAGCCACGTCACCAAGGTGACATTTCAGCAAGTGTTAGAATTTCAGAAAGCAATAAATACTTCAGCAAGTATACATATTTCAGCAAACACATATGCTTCAACAAGCACATAAATTTTAGAGACTCAATTTGCAAAAAATGCATGAAGGTTTAAATTATCTCTTATGAGCTTAAACCTATCCTCAGCAAGGGGTTTTGTAAATATATCAGCCCATTGATGCTCTGTATCAATGAACTTAATATTAAAAACTCATTTCTGAACATAATCTATAATAAAATGATGCTTGATCTCTATATGCCTTGCTCTAGAATGCTAAATGGGATTTTTTGAAAGAATTATTGCACTTGTATTATCACACAGAACCGGAATAGAATCAACAACAATATTAAAATCCTCAAGTTGATATTTTACCTAGAGCAGTTGTGAACAACAGTTTGCTATAGCAATATACTCAACTTCAACAGTTGATAAAGCATTTGTGCTCTGCCTCTTGCTTGACCAACTAATCATATTTTCTCCTATGAAGTGGCATCCTCCACTTGTTGATTTTCTCTCAACTTTCCCTCCAGCAAAGTCGGCATCACAGTAGCCCATTAATCTACACTCCTTAATCTTCTTATAGAATAGACCAAGATTAGTAGTACCATCGAGATATCTGAAAATTCTCTTTACAGCTTCGTAATGAGTTATTCTTGGATCAGATTGGAATCTTGCACACAAACACACACTAAACATGATGTCAGTCTGCTTGCTGTAAGATACAGTAATGAACCAATCATACCTCTATACAAAGTTTGGTCAACACATTCTTCTCCTTCATCTTTACTTAAGATAGAGGGATGCATGGGAGTTGACATAGGCTTGCAATCATTCATTTTAAACTTCTTAAGCATTTCTTTTGTATATTTTTCTTGATAGATCCATATATAGTCATATTCTTGCTTAATTTGAAGTCCTAAGAAAAATTTGAGTTCACCCATCAAACTCATTTCAAACTCAGATTGCATTAACCTTGAAAACTCTTTGCATAATGAAGAATTTGTTGAACCAAATATAATGTCATTAACATATATCTGGACAAGAATTAGATCTTTGTTAGACATTTTTCTAAAAAGTGTTGTATCAACCTTTCCTCTTTCAAAACCATTTTTATGAGAAAATTGCTCAATCTGTCATACCAAGCTCTGGGAGCTTGTTTAAGACCATATAGAGCCTTTTTCAATTTTAAAACATGATTAGGAAAAATTGAATCTTCAAATCCAGGGGGTTGTCTAACAAATACCTCTTCCTCAATGAACCCATTAGGGAAGGCACTCTTAACATCCATTTGATACAGTTTGATGCCATTATTGGCTGTATAGGAAAGCAAAATCCTAATGGCTTCAAGCCTTGCTACAAGTGCAAAGGTTTCTGTGAAATCAATACCTTCTTGCTGATTGTAGCCCTAAGCAACCAATCTGGCCTTGTTTCTAACAACATTTCCTTCTTCAGAGAGCTTGTTTCTGAACACCAATTTGGTTCCAATAATTGTTTTCCCATGGGGTTTAGGAACAAGAGTCCAGACATCACATCTAGCAAATTGATTCAGCTCTTCCTGCATGGCTAGGATCCACCCTTCATCATGCAGAGCTTCATCAATATTTTTTGGCTCAATTTCAGACAGGAGAGCAAGATTATTGACTTCTCTAAGTATTGATCTTGTTCTTACACCTTCTAAAGTTTCACCAATGATTTGCTCTCAAGGATGATGAGACTTGTATCTCCAGTCATTTCAGCGAGGAAATACATGCTCAATCTGAGACTCAACATTAACTCTTTGAAGAAGATCATCTTCAGCAGGTTGGTCAGAAAGTTATTCAGTATGTACTTCAGAGGGTTCTTCAGCAGGTTCTTCATTCTTGACCTCTGTCTTCTCTAAAGTTGGATTTAGCTTCATACCTGCAAAATCATCTTCCAGATCTAATAGTTCCCTACCAGTCTCTTTAGAATCATTAAATCTAACATGGATAGATTCTTCTATTGTCAAGGTTCTGGAGTTATAAACCCTATAAGCCTTTGAAGTTTCTGAATATCTAATGAAAAATCCCTTGTCAGACTTAGGATCAAACTTTCCAATATCATCTTTGTTGTTAAGTATGAAACACTCACAGCCAAAAATATGGAAGTAAGAAATGTTGGGTTTCCTTCCCCTCCATAATTCATAGGGAGTTCTTTTAAGAATTGGTATTACCAAAATTCTATTTTGAATGTAGCAAGCTATGTGAACAGCCTCTGCCCAGAATGATCTTGGAAGGTTGCTTAAAATGAGCATGGTTCTACCCATCTCCTGCAAGCTTCTCTTTCTCTCAACAACCCCATTTTGCTGAGGTGTTCTTACCACAGAGAAATTGTGTGAGATCCCATTCTCATCACAGAACATTCTGAAGCTTGAGTTTTCAAACTCACCACCATGGTCACTTCTGATAGCAGATATGCAAAATCCTTTTTCATTTTGCACCTTCTTACAAAATTTTGTGAAATTCTCAAAAGTCTCATCCTTGCTTTTGAGGAATAACACCCATGTAAATCTAGAGTAGTCATCCACAATGACCAAACCATACTTCTTTCCACTAAGACTTTCATTTCTTGTAGGACCAAACAAGTCAATGTGAAGTAGTTCCAAATGTCTTGAGATAGACACAACATTTTTACTCTTGAAAGAGCTTTTTGTTTGTTTACCCTTAAGACAGTTTTCACATAAAATATCATACTTGAAAGAAAGTTTGGGCAATCCTTTAACAAGGTTGTATTTTTTTAACTTTGAGATTAATCTCAAGCTGGCATGCCCAAGTTTCTGATGCCAAATCTGTTTTTCATCTTTTACAGAAAGAAGACATGTCACATTCTGACTTGCAAGTTCCTCAAGATCAATTTTATACATATTGTTGTGTCTCTTAGCAGAAAAGATAATTTGATTTGAAGGATCCTTGACTACACATCCATCCTTGGTGAAGGACACAACATGTCCACTATCACATAATTGACTTATGCTCAGCAGGTTGTGTTGAAGTCCTTCCACAAAGAGAACATTATGAATAAGAGAGAGAGAGGAGAGATACGTACAGACCCTATACCTGTGATCTTCCCTTGCTAATTCCCACCAAAGGTAACCACCCCACCATCCTTGGGTCTAAGGTTATGGAACAAAGACTTTTCTCTCGTCATGTGACACGAGCATCCACTGTCCAAGTACCATTTGTGGTGTCTCCTTTGTCCTATTAAAGACATCTGCAACAAGAATGATCAATTTTTTAGGTACCCATATTTTCTTGGGTCCTTTTCTATTAGTCTTGGTTTTAAACTTCCTTTTGTGTTTGCACTGTGACACATGGTGTCCAGGCTTTCCATAGTGGGAACACCCATTACCTTTTATCAAACCCTGTTTGCTTATAAAAGGAGGTTTAGAATTAGATGAATATGATTATGAGTCTTCAAAGAATCCTAAACCACATTTGTCATTGAAACTCTTTTGAGTTCCTAATAACCTATTAAGATTATTAGTTCTACCCACAAATCTGGCTAAGTCTATGATAAGTTCCTCAACCTCTCTTTAGAGTTTTTTATTTTCCTCAAAAAGATCCTTGGAATTTCCAGACTCTTGCATCAAGAGTCTTACTTTAAGTAAAAGATTTTCTTTTCTAAATTTCATTTTGGTCACATACATCAGTGTATGCCTTAGAAAGATCTTTGTACTCATTGAAAAGTTCTCTTGAGCTCTCAACCAAATCATCATATTGATCTTGGAGAGTTTGAGGAATTACCTCTGATTCAGAACTATCTGAAGATGGGAGGCTTGCCATTAAGCAAAGATTTTCTTCCTCAGCGGTGTCCTCATCCTCTTCTAAAGTGGAATCATCTAGATCTTCCCATGTAGCCATTAATCTCGTCTTCTTCTTAAAGAACTTCTTCTTTTTGAATGAAGGTTTCTTTAGCTTGGGACAGTCAGCCTTTATGTGCCCTGACTGCTTACATTCAAAGCAAATAATTGTCATTTGATAAAGTATCTTTACCTGATTTACCTGGTTTTGATCCAGAGGATGAGTGCTTTCTGAATTTTCCTTTCTTCTGCAGCACTCTTTTGATTTTTCTACTAAGAAGAGCTAAATCATCATCATCCTCTGAATTGACTTCAGAACCTTCACTACCTTCTAAAGTCTCCTCATCTTGAATGGATTTGTGTGATCCATGCCTAGGCTGCTTGGATCTGGAGTTCAAAGCTAATGACTTTTTCTTGGGTGCATCCTCTCCAAGTTCTAACTCATGAACTTTAAGAGATCCTAACAGTTCTTCCATTCTCAAATAGTTGAGGTCTTTAGCCTCTTGAATGGTTGTAACTTTAGGTCTCCAAGCCTTTGGTAGGCTCCTTAGAATCTTGCGATTATTATCACCAGAATCATAGGTTCTGCCTAAAGACTTAAGTCCATTTGTTATTGTCTGAAACCTACCAAACATCTGGTCAATGGTCTCAGATTCTTGCATCTTGAACATCTCATATTGATGAACAAGCATGCTAATCTTGGATTGTTTAACATTATCAGTCCCTTCATGGGATGCTGCCAAATTATCCCAAATTTCCTTGGCTGAGGAGCATCTATGCACCTTCTCATACTCAGGTTTATTCAAAGAACAAACTAAGTAGAGTTTTGCTTTAGCATTTAGCTTAACACGAGCCTTTTGCTCACCAGTCCAATTTGCCTTGGGTATGGGTACACCACCATGCCTAGGAATATAATCACCATCAGTGACTATATCCCACAGATTGATGTTGCTGCTCTCAATGAACAGTTTCATACGATCTCTTCAGTAATGGTAATCAACACCATTAAATGTTGGAGGCCTTGTCACAGAAGCACCTTTTGTGATATAGTGGGGATTGCTTGTAGAAGTTTCCATCTTGGATCCTTTCCCTCAACATTGATGAGATGCTTAACCCGAGGTTAAGCTCTGATACCAATTGTATGAAAACACAGGAAACACTAGAAGGGGGATAGAATAGTGTTTTACAAAACTCAGTGAGTTTTTGGAAATCTTTTCACAAGCATGATAATTTTTCAGAAGGTTCAAATAACTTTCTCTTATTTGAAGTTTTTACACTCTCTGAAGTTGCTTCAGAGGGTTCAATAAAATAGTTTAGAAAATTTGTTTGAAAGCTAAGTATTATAAAATAGTGAATTCAATTCCCTTCACGTTAGCTTAAACTGAATTTAAGAGAGTTAAGGGTAAGAAAACTTAGCCAAGAATTTATCCCGGTTCACTCACTACCACTGTGAGCTACATCCGGTCCCAAAGCCAACCAGCTGAGGATTTTTCCACTAATCTGAACAGATTACAAGTATTCTTTTGATACCAAGCCTCTTCAGTCTCTCTACACAAGTGTTCTTTCCTTACCAAGCCTCTCCAGGCTCTATACAAATAGTGTTTGAAAGAAAATAGCCTAAGCTTAAAAACTACACAAGTTTAAAGCTCAAACTAGGTAAAGTGTAATCAAACTGAGTTAGTTCTAAGGATATTAAAGTTTTTGTACAAGTATATCAGAGTATAAATTTATCACGTAAATTGTGCAACGTTTCAGCGGGTTGATGTTCTCTACATTGCATGAAGTCTGAGATGGGGTATTTATAGAGTTGGATTTGCAATCCGTTGAGCTCTAATAAATTCCCATTGTGAAATAGCATTAAATGCTAAGGCTTCCGTTAAGACTAATCTTCTGATGACTTCTAATCAGGGCAAAATAGGCTTGCAGCTAAGACTATGCTTTTTCTGAACACATGTACTTTTGCAGCAGGAACATTCCTTTTATGGTATGGAATTTGAACTGGTTCCAGAAAGCTGTTCTGAGCACTAAGCTAAGAGGAGTAGTCAGCGCAGACATCTTGCATAGGTCTCTAAAAAGACTTGATCCCTAAGAAAGTCTTCAACGAGTCTTTCTCCAAGGAGAAATAAAATGCAGAGCCAAAAGCCACGTCAGAAAACCTCAGAGATTCTTCAACCTTCAGCACGTTGCTTTACTTCAACAAGTCTTCTTTACTTCAGTAGGTCGACTTCAGAAGGTTTAATCTGCTGAATATGAAAAAATACCTTTAAGAGTATTTAAATAATTTCAATGGTCAAATTTGTTACTCATTAAAACTTAGGATTATGAGACTTAAAACATTATTAATTTCTTAATAATATTTTTTAGGTAAATTCACTTTGTGGTATGTCATGTCAGTTTGTTTCTTTTGAAGGTTTACTGACAGTAATCTTTCTTCTGGAGCTTTGATGCATTGACAACATCTTCATATGAATCTTCTCAATAGCTTTCTTATTTTCTTTTGACTTAGGAATAAGTGTAATTTCTTCTTAATGAGAATCGAAAAGTGATTCTTTGAAACTGTTGCTTCGTTTGTCAAAATTCTTTCTTCTGCATCTTTACTGACTGAGATAAATCTTCTGGAGTTTTGACAACATTTTCTTGTGAAACTTCTCAACAGCTTTCTTTAGATAAATTCTTCGTTTTGATAATGATTCTTATATGTATACATTTAAGAAGAAGTTGTCTCTTTATGTAGTAACTATTTCTTCTGAGATTGTTTCTTCTGAAGCCTTGTTGTTTCTTTTGAACAGATTCTTCTTCAGCTTTTGATCTATTTTTCTAAGACAATCTCAATTGAAACCATTAGTATAAATATTCAGAATTATATTAAGTGTATTTTGAGAATTTGTCATTATGAAAATATCTCAAGAGGATTCTTGGACCTTACAATAATCATATCTGCATAGAATTGGAACAAATCCTACTTGGATTGCAATAGAGGGTAAACACCTAAAAGGTAGATGAAGTTTATGTAGGTTTATACAACTCTATAGAAGCCCCCATAAGAAAACCAATAAGAAAAGATAAGCGATTAGAGGAGAGAGAGAGCGCAATAGGAGTTAGTGATTCTAGTGGTTTCCTGTAGAGGACCCCACCCTTTCAATTATATTAATTTGATTAGTTTGTATTAATTTTATTTCAACCCCATTTGGGACCCCACAAGTTAAGAGAGACTAAGACAAGTTTTGAAATGCTAATTTCTAGGACAATATTAATGAGTTTCTCAATCTCAAGTATTTACAACTAGAGACAGAGATGAGGCAATCCAAACATAGTTATCAATCGGGTTTCTTCCTAGAGAAGGAGAAAAGAAAGATAGAGACATCCCATGAAAGATAAAATGTTATAGAAAATAGGAGCATATATGAGAAAAGATTGGACCCTCTTATGGCAACTTATATATTACTTTGACAAGAAAGCTTTGATCTTTCTCTGCTGTGTGAACTTGTCCAAATAGGATTATATATGTCCTTAGAATTCCACACAAAAATAGAGGTAAAGCCTTATGACTTCCTAGTTTCCAGACACACATAATTCTATATATTTGTGTGTAGTGTGTACATATGGACATACACACACACAATAATTTTTATATTCTTCACCTGTAGTAAGTAAATATCAAGTTTTGAGTTTTCACAAATCAAATAGGCCCTAAGTTTGAATATGGTTTTTTCTCCTGAGTAGATATGAACATTTTGTATAAATCTTGAAATTCTTTAATAATTTCCATGTATAGAGCTATATAGTTTCAAAATTGTGTGTTAGGCATTGAACCATATAATGAGTTTTTAGGTGGGAGTTGGCTAGAAGGGTGTGAATATAATATCTCCATCCATGATGGTAGAAGGGTATTCAGGTGATAACCAGGGATGGGATGCCAAGAATATGTTCACATAATCTAAATGTTGAATTTTGATTTGTTTACAAAATAATGCTATGTTAGTTACTATGATAGTGACTTTCCTATTAAAACTGAAAGGCTTATTTGTTGGAAATATCCTTATCCTATTCAAAGATTCACGAAGGAAACAAATAAGCATTTCAGGGTTATAAAAGTGTTAGTATATGCACTAGGGACTCATATGTTTTTGAACATTAATCACTTGTATCATATTTTTTATCTTATAAAGGCAATTCTGTTTTATTATTTCTTTCAACAGAGTATAATAAATATCCTTAGAATAGTAAGCTTAAATTTCATAAGACATCGAGTAGACGACTTGATCATGAGATCTTATGAAGAACTATTCTTAAAATAGTCCCTAGTCAAGCAACATCTTAGGACAATTTGATGCATTAAGACTACTGTGTGAGTTTATTGATGATAACATCTCACAGATCATGGATATGAGATATCAAATACTCACATAAGTACATATTAAGAGTAATGATGTGTTGGATTGGCCCGCTATAAGAACGTTGCATGGTTTGTTACATAAGTGTCATGAACGATTCTTTAATTGATAGTGTTATATGAAGTCATTTGACCTGAAATCACTATGATTCCTACATGAGGAATTATATGTTTTAATATCATTAAATGTCACCTGTAACAGGGTGATTATAAAGTTTATTTTTTAGACATTAATAAATTATGTGGTGGAATGCGAGTGACCTAGATGAGATTTGTCCCTCCTATGTAACAGGAGTTATATCTATAGGCCTCTTGATAGAGTTAGACAACAAAATGCATGGCCATGCTCAGAAGAGTAAACATGAGATGTTTATTTTCTGCATAGTCTGCTTGGGTATCAAGAAAACATAATTGAACTAAACAAGGATGAGACATTCCATGCCCTTGTGTTCAATTAGAAATTTGGTCGAAGGGACAATTCATATAGAATATTATCACAAAATAGGATACGTCAAATTGCTGACATTCTCAATATTTGGGCATTAGTGATGTATTGCTAGGTTTCACTCACTATTTATGATATTAAATATAAAAGGCTTTATTTTAATATTATAACCAAATATTAAGAGAACTTATTGGGTCACACACATACAACAATCACACTAGGAATGTTAGAGATTCTAATCGGATTAGAATAATAACATAATGGGCCAAGCTCATAAGTGATAGGGTTAATGAGTGATGGTTAAACCCTAGCCACAACTATATATATATATATTGCATAAGATACACAACCAAAGACACATAAGTAGCCGCTCTTTACTCTCCAAACACTACTAGTAGATGTGAGGAGGGTTTCCTAGTTCGCGTGAATACCTGTAGAGACGCGGTTGTAATTTCCTCATTTGAAATTTGAAAGGTATGATTATTGATTGTATTTTAAAGCTTTAATACATGTTTTTTCACAATAAAGTTCAATAGGAGAGAATCCAATAGTTCCGTTGCACCCTGGCCATGCTCGATTCCCTTAAAAAAGTATATAAAATAGATTTACCTTAATAAATAAAATCACAGCCACATTTTCTCTCTTTTCTTTTATTTTGCTTAAGTCTTATCTCAACATCTTTTCATTTTAATTTTATGTTTAAAACTTTTTGGATATGAAATTAGAAATTCTGTTGAAATTTTACTCAAACTTCAAACATGTCGCTACACATAAGAGGCCTTCAATATAAACAGTAGAGTGGAACTATTTCTTAAAACCCATATACCCCAGTGCTGATAATGTTATTTTTTGGTTGGATATCACATGGTGCCTACAAAAGATACCTCTGGTTGGTCTTATGAAACGATTATCTTTATGGTTATATATATATACATATATATATATATCAGAATTAGCTAGTACACTATTCCTTTGCATTTCACATTGAGATCTTCTATCACCTCATAATTTCTTGGGGAGCCTTATTTATCTTTGTGAAACTATAGCAGGTGTGGAGCAAGAGGCTAACAAGGTGGAAGCAGGTTCAGTGCAGGAGGAGACCAACAAGGTGATTGATGTGGAGTAAGAGGTTAACAAGGTGGCAGGTTCAGTTCCAAAGGAGACCAACAAGGTGGTAGATGTGGAGCAAGGGGCTAACAAGGTGGAGAGTCTAGTGGAAGAAGTGGGTAACACTATGGTGGAGGAAATAGGTTTAAAAGAGAAAGAACCTAAAAACCCTAGTGAGGAGGAACATTGCAGCCTCCAGAGGCTATTGTGGATATGGATATGTTTAATAAAATAGGCAATTCTCTCAATGACTAAATGAAGGTAATGTAATTGGCTCAATCTCATAGTTCCTAGCATAACATAGCCTATGAGATTCAAATTATTAAAGGTCCTAATTAACAATTTCATTTATTTTCTGAACTAAAAATTTAGGGATGAATTGAAAGCCTCAAAAGATGCAGAAGTGCAAGCTGGACAGGCAAACAATGATGATGTTCCAACAGACAAAGTTATGCTCTAAATTATTTAAATTCTCATTCTATTTGAGCTGATGGACTTGTACTAAATATTAATGGAGAACAAGTTGAAATTGAAACTAGCAATGAGAAGAAGGTAAATTGAGATATTTTCTTAAATATAAGGATAGGTTAAATGCAATTAAATACATCCTTATATGTAAATGAAAATATCTCAATTTCCGTTCTTCTCATTGCTAGTTTCAATTCGTGCTTCTTCTCCATTAATATTTAGTACAAGTCCATCAACCCAAATAGAACAAGAATTTAAAGAATTTAGAGCATTACTTTGTCTGTTGGGACATCATCATCATTTGCCCCTCCAACTTTCCCTTCTGCATCTTTTGAGACTTTCAATTCATCACTAAATTTCTAGTTTAGAAAATAAATGAAACTGTTAATTAGGACCCTTACTAATTTAATTTTCATAGGATATGTTATGCTAGTAAATATGAGATTGAGACAATTACATTACATTCATTTGGTCATTGAGAGAATTTCCTATTTTATTAAACATATCCATATCCACAATAGCCTCTAGAGGTTGTAATGTTGATGATTCTAGCCTCTCCTCTTCACTAGAGTTTTTAGGTTCTTTCTCTTTTAAGCCTATTTCCACCACCATATTTTTATCCTCTTCTTCCACTGGACTTGCCACCTTGTTAGCCTCTTGCTCGACACTTACCACCTTGTTGGTCTCCATTTGAACTGAACCTACCACCTTGTTAACCTCTTGCTCCACATCTACCACCTTGTTGGTCTCCTCGTGCACTAAACCTGTTTCCACCTTGTTAGCCTCTTGCTCCACACATGTCATAGTTTCACAAAGAAAAATAAGGCTCCCAAATAAATTATGAGGTGATAGAAGATCTCAGTGCGAAATACAAAGGAATAGTGTACTAACTAATTCTGAGATGAATATATATATATATATAAAGAGAAGCGTTTCATAAGACCAACCAGAAGTATCTTTTGTAGGCACCATGTGATATCCAACCAGAAAATAACATTATCGGCACTAGGGTATATGGGTTTTAAGAAAAAAATCTACTCTATAGTTTATGTTGAAGGCCTCTGATGTGCATGGACATGTTTTAAGTTTGAGTAAAATTTCAGCAGAATTTCTATTTTCATATCTAAAATGTTTTAAACACAAAATTAAAATGAAAAGGTGTCGAGATAAGACTTAAGCAACATAAAAGAAAAGAGAGAAAATGTGGTTGTTATTATTCATTAAGGTCAATCTATTTTATATACTTTTATAACCCTCAAATGTTTATTTGTTTCCTTCATGAATCTTTGAATAGGATAAGGATATTTCCAACAAATAAGCCTTTCACTTTTAGTAGGAAAGTCACTATCATAGTAACTAACATACCACTAGTCTGTAAACAAATCAAAATTCAACATTTAGATTATGTGAACATAATCTTGGTTTCCATCCCTGGTCATCACCTGAATACCCTGCTGCCATCATGGATGGAGATATTATATTCACACCCATATCGCCAACTCCCACCTAAAAACTCATTATATGCTTCAATTTCCTAACACCCGATTTTGAAATTATATAGCTCTAGACATGGAAATTAATAAAGAATTTAAAGATCTATACAAAATGTTCATATCTACTCAGGAGAAAAAACCATATTCAAACTTAGGGCCTATTTGGTTTGAGAAAAACTCAAAACTTGATTGATTACTTACTAGAGGTGAAGAATATAAAAATTGTTGTGTGTGTGTCCATTTGAGCACACTACACGCAAATATATAGAATTCTATGTGTATGAAAACCAAGAAGTCATAAGGCTTTACCTCTATTTTTTTCCATGGAATTCTAAGGACATATAGAATCCTATGTGGACAAGTTCACACAGCAGAGAAAGATCAAAGCTTTCTTGTCAAAGTAATATATAAGTTGCCATAAGAAGAAGGTCCAATCTTTTCTCATATATGCTCCTCTTTGCTATAACATTTTATATTTCATGGAGTGTCTCTATCTTTCTTTTCTCCTTCTCTAGGAAGAAACCTGATTGATAACTATGTTTGGCTTGCCTCATCTCTATCCCTAGTTGTAAATACATGAGGTTGAGAAACTCATTAATATTATCCTAGAAATTAGCATTGCAAAACTTGTCTTAGTCTCTCTTAACTTATGGGGTTCCAAAGGGGGTTGAAATAAAATTAAAAATTGAATACAGACCAATCAAATTAATATAATTGAAAAGGTGGGGTCCTCGAAACAACTAGAATCACGGACTCCTATTGCTCTCTCTCTCCTTTAATCGCTTATGTTTTCTTATTGGTTCTCGTATGGGGGCTTCTATAGGGTTGCATAAACCTACATAAACTTCATTTACCTTTTAGGCTTTTACACTTTATTGCAATCCAAGTAAGATGTGTTCCAATTCTATGCAGAAATGATTATCACCAATAAAGAGACTATTCATCACTAATTTTCATCACTAATGTACTACTATTTTTCCACAATTCTATTACTCTTTCAATCCCATTCCCCATCCCCATTATCCTATCGACAACCCAACCAAGAAAATAAAAAATAACGCATAAAACAAGGAAATTTTCTAACCGGTGTGGCGCTAACAATAAGAAGAGCGACCAAGGTGGAAGAACCTTTTTCCTCACTTGGATTTTTGCTGAAAGAAGAAATTAGGGGACAATTATATCAGTATAGAAGAAGGAAAAGTCAATTGAAAGAGAGGGAAAGGGTCAGAAAAAAAAGAATAAAAGGTAGGTGTAGAAACCTGAGATTGAGGACGATGGAGGCTGAGAGGCTCGTGATTCCAGTGAGCTGGATGGTGGCGTGATGGTTTGGGATGATGGATCGGCGAAGCAACAACGCCTCGATGTGGTGGTACGAGACTTAAGGGATGATCGGTGGTGACGGCTGCGATTCTGCAAAGAGGAGAAGTTTTGCGTATAAATTGTACATAAAAACCGAATGAGAATATATTTGTCAAAAATTACAAATATATCATTAATGAAAAGCATTGGTTCTCTATGTGTTTTCAATTTCCAAAACATAAAAAAAAATTGAGAAGGAAAACTACTCTAACATTTTCTATTTTTTTTTTTTGTTTTAAAAACTGAATAACCAAAACTATTTTCAAAACATATTTTCATGAAAATAGATGTCAAATAAGTTTTTTAATATTTAAGTTCTAGAGAACTGAAAATTGTTTTTAAAAATAGAAATCAAACAGCCTCTTATAGTTTGACTTTCCACAAAATAATTGGTTAATCTTACATGTATTACTACGAATGGAATTAACAAGCATGATTAGAAAAAATAGTTCAAGAAAAAATTACTAGTAAACAAAAGAATAAGCAATGTTATTTAAAAAAATTTTATTAAAACATTAAATTAACTTTTAATTTTAAAATAAAGAAAGCAACAAATAGAAATAAAAAATATTACATATTTTTTGTTATTAAAAAAATAAAATACGCGATATCTTTTTTCTATTTATTATAATTAAAACTGTTTATGGGCCTTTGGCCCCGATGTTAATAAAAGAAAATAATTAATACTGTTTACATGTTACCACGTGTCATTTTTCTAGAGAATATTTTCCCGCTCAAAAAGTTTTTTACCTTTTCCTTACTTTCTTTCTCTTTTTAAATTTTTATAGTTTCCGCTCAAAAAAGCTTTTTTCCTTTTCCTTTCTTTCTCTTTCTTTTTAAATTTTTTAATTTTGTTCTTACTTTAACACTTTTCTTTCTTTTTTTTATGATTTTTTCTTTTTTCTTTGTTTTCAATTTATCATACTTATGATTTTTTTAATTATTTTTTAAGATACTTTACATTTTTATTAATGTTTTTTATTACATAAAAACACATATTGAAAGAATTTAATAAATGTGTTGATTTCATTAAATTTAAAGCGTTATTTTTTCAATATCACTTATCTCACTATTTTGTTCATTATTATTTTCATTTATTATCTTTTTTATCTATTCTATTTACTCTATATTAAAATTATTTATAGTTATACCTTACATGTGTTATTTTTTATCACTTGCGTTTTTTTGGTTTCTTCCACTTTAGTAAAATGATTTTTTAATGAATTCTTACTTTAACACTTTTCTTTCTTTTTTTTATGATTTTTTTCTTTTTTTCTTTGTTTTCAATTTATCATATTTCTGATTTTTTTTAATTATTTTTTTAAGATACTTTCACTTATTATACATGTTTATTAATATTTTTTATTACATAACAAGACACATTGAAAGAATATAATAAATGTGTTGATTTTATTAAATTTAAAGCGTTGTTTTTTCAATATCACTTATCTCATTATTTTATTCTTTAATGTTTTCATTTATTATCTTTTTTATCTATTCTATTTACTCTATTTAAAATTATTTATACCTTACATGTGTTATATTTTTATCACTTGCGACATGTTAAGCTCTTATGACATGTTAAGCTCTTATGAATTGTTTTTATTCTATTTACTCTATTTACTAATATCTATTCTGTTCTTGTGACATGTTAAGCTCTTATGAATTGTTTTTCCCGCCCAGTTCTGTTCTTCTAATCTAATATACTATTGTGTTAACCATATATATCTCCTATTATCAGGGGCAATACTATTTGTGGCTTAGTCACAGTCCTGTTCCTACCATTTTATTTTTTCTCACACGTTAATTTTCTTTTTTTTTATTATCCTTTTCATTTTCTTTTTATTTTTCTTAACAAAATTATATCTCCATTTATTTAGCTTCAATTGTAGTGTTTTTTTAATGAATCACGGGTATCCTCCACGGGAGACAGTCTTAATCCTATCATTTTCTTTTTTCTTTTATTTTTTTATCTCAATTTCATTTTCTTTTTTTATTATGATATTAAAATATTTTCTCTCATTATTCGTTTTTATTAATGTTTCGTTATAAAAGAAATTTTTTTATGGACTGCGGGTATTCTCTTAGGGAGACAGTCCTGTTTCTACCATTTTATTTTTTCTCACACATTAATTTTCTTTTTTAATCATTTTTACTTTTTTATTTATTTTTTTATAAAATTATATCTCCATTTATTTAGCTTCTATTGTAGCGTCTTTTTTATGATAGGGTATTCTCCACGGGAGGCAGTCTTAATTCTGTCGTTACAAAAAAGGCCTTCTACAACGGGCATTCCACGACGGCTGAGGGGCAACCGTCGTTGAAACTGACGCGGTGACATTTTTGCAATTATGTGGGTAACTTACAACGACGGTTGCCCCTCAACCGTCGTGGAAAGTCATTGAAAGTACGTTTCTACGACGGTTGCAAAGTAACCATCGTAGAAACACTACCTCAGAAAAAATGTTTACAAAAATGAAGGGGGTGGGAATAGCAAAACGTGGGTGGTGCAGGAGTAATAGTGGGCTACCACGACGGGCCCAGTGGCCACCCGTCGTGGAAGACCTTAGTGTGACAAGTAAAGTGGGGAGATGCAGGGAGCATTAGGGGGTTCACAAAGGAATGGGGTGGGAATAGCAAAACATGGGTGGTGCAGGCGTAATAGTGGGCTACCACGACGGCCCAGTGGCCACCCGTCGTGGAAGACCTTATGGGGGTGTGACAAGTAAAGTGGGGGGGGTGCAGGGAGCATTAGGGGGTTCACAAAGGAAGGGGTGGGAATAGCAAAACATGGGTGGTGTAGGAGTAATAGTGGGCTACCACGACGGGCCCAGTGGACACCCGTCGTGGAAGACCTTATGGGGGGTGTGACAAGTAAAGTGGGGTGGTGCAGGGAGCATTAGGGGGTTCACAAAGGAATGGGGTGGGAATAGCAAAACATGGGCGGTGCAGGCGTAATAGTAGGCTACCACGACGGGCCCAGTGGCCATCCGTCGTGGAAGACCTTATGGGGGTGTGACAAGTAAAGTGGGGAGGTGCAGGAGTTAGATTGATCTACCACGACGGTCCCTTTGAACAACCGTCGTGGTAGAGTCCAGATATGAGCAGCCCTAATGCTCCCTGGTTTCATTTGCGCCGCGCGACCCCTTTCTCTCTCAACCTCCTTCTCTCTCTCTCAAGTTCCCTCTCTCTCTCACCATCGTGCCTCTCCCTCTCTCTCTCACCCATCGTCCCTTTCTCTCTCAAGCTCCCTCTCTCTCTCTCTCAAGCTTCCTCTCTCTCTCACCGTGCCTTTCTCTCTCTCTCTCAAGCTCCACCGTGCCTCTGTTTAGGAATCAGAAAAGGGACGTTTTAGAGGCTAACATAGACATCTCTCGATTCGTCCCTCAAACTCAGAGGTACCACCACTCATTGCGAGTGAGAGAGCGAATTTTCCATTTCAAATTGTTCTCGTTCAATTGTTTTGATCAAGAAAACAGAAGAGAGATAGGATTGATTTTTGATTCAATCAGGTGAGATTGTGTAGTGTTTTGCGAGTTATTTCAACTTCAATTTATGTTTTACTGTTTTCTCGGTAATCATATAGATTCTTTACTGCCTTGGCTGTATCTGTTCGATGCATGCATTTTTGGATTCGAGTTTTTTACTGGCCTTAGTTTGGGTAGATACTCACTCAATTCTCATCTAGTATCGAGTTTAGCTACCTCAAAATCTATATTCACTCTGTTAATGTTATAGCTGTTCGGCTACTCCAAAACGTTGAATTAATCTGTTGTATTGTATTCTTTTTTAAGATGAAATGTTAATAAATGCCTGATGCTTTTCATGTTTTGTGTGTTTTTTTTTTAATTTTAAATTTTAAATCTCCGGAACATCCCTTTTCTGATTCCTAAAAGTTGTTGTCGTATTAGGGTAAATACTATGTTTCTCAGTCAGTTTTGTTTACATTGCATATTTCAATTTCAGAATTAGCCAAAGATTATTAATTAAACATGTAATTCATTTGTAATTGATCCCAATAACTTGGTTTAATTAATTTTTACCATTGTCACTAATTAATTGTTAATCTTACTAATGGTGAATTATACATGTTCGATTTTCTATGCTTATTGTATCCAAGCTGGATTATTATTTTATTATCATAATATGATTAAATATTGTCATATATTGTCAAACTTTAGTTAATTTCATTTTATATTTTGCCTTGTTTTATTGTTCATTTTTAATGATTGCTTGATTCATTACTTGAGTGAACCTTAGTTTCCCGTTTGAGATTCAATATGGAGATTGTAGTACTCCCTCCAAAGAATAATTTTTTTCATACATCTTTGTTATATTAACTTAAAGAGGGAGTTCTATAGTGAACTTATTGAATCTTGAATTGTCCGGATGGACAGTTTGGGAAGATATATCACTATTTTATAGTTCATTAATAAGTAAATTTTAATAAGCATTCCATACAATTCATGAAATTTCGATTCGTTGCATTTGTGTTGTTCTTCGGGGGCATATTTGATAGTGGTTCACCACTTTCATTTCGTGCCACCTGAAGACCAATGCGAAATGCTGCCGAAATTTTGTGGATTTTATGGAATGAGAATTAAAATTTACACAATAATGAACTAAGGAAAAGTGAATCTTCCTGAATGGGATAGGGCCACACCTTTGAATAAAAAAAGTGAGATCTACATGCATAATGTTGAATAAATGGAGTGTCGTTCACGAACGTACAGAAATTAGATATGGATCGAAGTTGGATGAATGCTCGGCGCATTACTGATGAGTATGAGAGAGGAGTGGAAGAATTTCTACAATTTGCGCGATGTAATGTTGCTAGTAGTGCCGACGCACAAGGAAGGTTCAGGTGTCCATGTGTAAATTGTTTCAATGGAAGAAGACTGGCTGAGAAAGACATCAGGGAGCATCTTCTGTGTGATGGTATTATGAAGGGTTATACAAAATGGATATGGCATGGTGAAGTGACACATATGCCATATGATGATGAGGTCCCAATGCCAGAGTATTCTCATTCAACGATGGAGGACTGCATGGAGGATCGAGTGGAAGACATGATTCGTGATGTCGGTGTGGACAGATTTGCAGAAGCACATCTGTATGAAGATATGTGTAGTGATGCTAAGACTCCGTTGTTTCCGGGGTCAAAAACTTCACACGATTGTCAGCGGTGTTAAGATTGATGAATTTGAAGGCATTGAATGGGTGGTCTGATAAAAGCTTCACGGAGTTGCTTCAGTTGCTAACTGACATGCTTCCTGAAGGGAATACACTACCTAATTGTAATTATGAGGCGAAGAAGATATTGTGTCCGATGGGTATGGAGTATAAAAAGATCCATGCATGCCCTAATGATTGCATTTTATACAGAAAAGACTATGAAGGGTTGAAGAAATGTCCGAAGTGTGGGTTATCCCGATACAAGGTGAAAGACGATGATCAAGATAGTATTGATGAGGTCACAAAGCAGGGTCCCCCGGCAAAGGTTGTATGGTATCTTGCAATTATTCCAAGGTTTAAGCGTCTGTTTGCCAATCCAAATGACGCTGAGAACCTTAGATGGCATGCGGATGGGAGGATATGTGATGGAATGCTTCGCCATCCCGCTGATTATTTATAGTGGAAGGACTTTGATGTAGAGTTTCCAGAATTTGGAAACGAGCCGAGGAATCTTAGGCTTGGATTAGCGTCAGATAGAATGAATCCATTTGGAAATTTAAGTACTAATCATAGTTCGTGGCCTGTTTTGCTAGTTGTTTACAATTTACCTCCCGGGTTGTGCATGAAGCGCAAATATATGATGTTGTCTATGATGATCTCTGGTCCACGTCAGCCTGGAAATGACATCGATGTTTATCTCAGTCCATTGATAGAAGATCTGAGATTGCTATGGGATGAGGGGGTAGAAGTCTATGATGGGTTTGCCAAAGAATCTTTCAAGATGCATGCAATGCTCTTTTGTACCATCAATGACTTTCCTGCATATGGGAACTTGTCGGGTTATAGTATTAAGGGTCATAAAGCTTGTCCTGTGTGTGAAGAGGGCACATTCCATCAGCAGTTGAAATATGGAAGGAAGACAGTATATGTTGGTCATCGGAGATTCTTGAAAAGGCATCACCCATATAGAAGATTGAGGAAGGCTTTTAATGGATACCCGGAGGATGAGATAGAACCGACTCCGTTAACAGGTGTGGAGATTTACGACAAGGTGAGATACATTAATGTCGTATTTGGTAAGAGGAAAGACAAGTCAGTTGCCTCGGGGATATGGAAGAAGAGGTCCATTTTCTTTGATCTCCCATACTGGTGCAAGTTACATGTTAGACACTGTATAGATGTCATGCACGTGGAGAAAAATGTCTGTGATAGCTTGATTGGAACGCTTTTGAATATTAAAGGGAAGACAAAGGACGGAGTCAATGCTCGTTTAGACATGGTTGAAATGAATATATGAGACAAGTTGGCCCCGGAGAAGAGAGGTAACCGCACATATCTGCCCCCAGCATGCCACACCTTGTCCAAAAAGGAGAAGATTAGTTTCTGTGAATGTGTAAAAGGTGTGAAGGTACCACAAGGATACTCTTCAAATATCAAGAGCCTTGTAATAGTGAAGGAAACGAAACTAGTTGGGTTAAAATCTCATGATTGTCATGTCCTTATGCAACAATTACTGCTTGTGGCCATTCGTGGTATCTTGCCAAAAAATGTTAGGCATACTATAACTCGATTGTGTTTCTTTTTCAATTCTATTTGTAGTAAAGTCATTGATCCTTTGAAGTTGGACCAACTTGAAGAAGAAATTGTCGTTATCTTGTGTCAGTTGGAGATGTTTTTTCCTCCATCCTTTTTTGACATCATGGTGCATTTGCTAGTTCATGTAGTTAGAGAAGTTAGATTGTGCGACCGGTTTATCTTAGATGGATGTATCCAGTTGAGCGGTACATGAAGATTTTGAAAGGATATGTGAAGAATCAGTATCGTACCGAGGCTTCTATTGTAGAGAGGTACATTGCAGAAGAAGCTATTGAGTTTTGTACGGGGTACTTGTCCAAAGCAAAACCTATAGGACTTCCTGCCAAATGTTGGAACAACCAACCAACCGCAAGTAGGTGCTCACGTGGTGTACATATGGTGACCAAATCTCGTGAAGAAATCCTTGCAGCACATTTGTACATATTAAATAACACAGATGAGGTTTTACCTTACATAACTGCTCACAAAGCAATAGTGAAGGACAAGAACCCAAGACACCCGGAGAAGTGGGTGTTGAACAAGCATAACAGGTCTTTTATGGCTTGGTTTAAAAATGAAATCATGAAAGATCCTACTGCATCTGAAACATTGACATGGCTGGCACATGGACCGAAGTTTGATGTATTAGCTTGCGCTGGATATGAAATCAACAATTGTATGTTCTCCACGAAGTCTATGGATGACAAAAGTACAGTGCAAAATAGTGGGGTCACTTTAGAGGCAGAGTCCATGCAATTCTCTTCATCAAAGGACGGAAGCCCAGTTGTAGGAACAATGCCGTACTACGGTGTAATAGAAGAGATTTGGGAGGTGGGTTACACTAAGTTTACAGTTCCTGTTTTCAAGTGTAAATGGGTTGACAATAAGAGTGGTGTGAAAATCGACGAATCAGGAATGACCTTGGTCGACTTTCGGAAGATTGGATATAAGGACGAGCCATTTATCATGGCACATCAAGCTTCACAGGTGTTTTATGTGAAGGACCCTGTGTCGGAAATTTGGTCTATCGTTCTCCATGGGAAGAAACAAGAAATTCTTCCGGAGTATGACCAGTTGAACCTTGATGTCGGTGAAACTCGATCATTTTCTTCACTGATGGTTAACAATGTCGAGGATGATGTTGTCGATGATGTGCATGCCACTCAAACAGACCATAATGAGGGAATATGAGAACAAGTTTAAAGGTAGATTCATTTAATTATGCATTATATTTTATTGTGTTAATTTTATGTCTTATTTTTATAAGTTTTACTTTTGAAGGTTACTTTGTGTATAATTGTCACTCATATTTGTTTTTTTTTTTTCATTTTTCAACAGAGATATGGCTGATGATCATGGTCCGCCTCCATGTTCAGGGGATCCTTCAGGGGATCATTCAAAGTCATCCTCCAGAAGATCTGTTAGAGGACCTACTAGGCTGAGATGGCTTGCATAGAAATGCGCCAATGGGGAGAAGGTAACACTGACCATTAATGTTGATAGCGGGGTGGCTACTGGGCCAAACTCCGATCTCCTTAGCAGTTATCTCGGTGTATTGGCCCGAGACAAAATTTCAATTTTAACACCGACTTGGGAGCATGTGACTGAGGCTGAGAAGACCGTGCTGTGGAAGGATGTTTTGGTAAAACACTTATATGATTTTTGTCAAGTTTTTTACGAATTTGATGTTAACTCTAATATATGACTGATTCTATCTTTGTTTTTCATATAGGCTCATTTTGATATACCAAATGTATCGTCATTGGAATCGAAGTTATTGTCTTCGATTGCGGTGAAGTGGCGTCAGTTTAAGTCCCTGCTAACGACCACATATATTTTTGGCCCAAAGAAGGGTCAAAATCCTTGTACCAAATATCAGGGCATTGATGAGGAGACTTGGGAACAATTTGTGGAACTCCGTGAACAAGAACATTGGCAGGTTAGTGCAATTCAGTTTGTTTTACTCATTCAGTTTTGTATAGATTTGTAGTAATTTATTATTCATTCACTACAGGATGTAAGGAGGAAGGCTAAGGAGATTCAAGCACATAATGTAACCCCCCACATTCTGTCTCGTGGGGGTATAAATTGCTTGAAGAAAAAATGATAAAGAAGAAGTTGACAGACAGAGCTGCAGATGGTGATGATCCTATTGCAGACCCTCCATCACCGCCTACACGTCATGAAAAATGGAAGCAGGCCCATGTTAAACCCTCAGGGGTATATACCTCTGAAGAATCACGCGTTATCTCTGAGAAGATTGTAAGTTTTAATTTTGTAATTGATTTTTTATTTACTATACAAATTCTTGATTCCATACTCACGCTCTCTATCATTATATTTGTTAACTGCAGGATTCTTTGGTTGAGCAATCTACTCAGGGGACCTTTACACCAGAAGGTCGTGATGATATACTTGCTACTGCTATTGGACGACCTGGGCACCCTGGTCGTGTTCGTGCTGCTGGAGCAGGGGTTGGTATTCGGTCATTTTTTGGATCAAAGTCAAAGAACTCCTCATCAAGTGAGCCTAGCAGTGAGCACATCGAAAAGCTAACACAAAAGCTCACAGTTGAAATCACAAATAAGGTGAAAGATGAAATGAGGATCGAGTTGGAGTTGTACAAGCAGGAATTGTTGAATGCATCGCAGACAGGTGCTCCTAGTCAAGACTTTGTGACTAATGCTAATAAAATCAGCACAAAGGGTAGTTGTTCACCAGATGGGGGTCCGGTGGATGAAATCCCATGTCAGTTGTATGTGGAGTGCACACCATCCCCTAAGTTGGTGGCTTTGGGGAAGGTTTTCATAGGGGCCACCACGGTACATAATATTCCTCTTTCACCTGACACAGTCAAGGTATCAGTGGAAAAGGTTTTCGATGAGAATGCTCCTGTGCCTATCCAAACATTGGAGGTTGCTATTGTACAACAAGCATATCAGACCTTATTGCCTGGCCCCGGCATCTAGTTGGGCAAACTCCAACCCCTATGGTATAGTTGACACTTATATATATTACTACTTTTCACAATTAAATGTTTCTTTTTTATATCCTCAACAATGTATCTATATATATTACTACTTTTCACAATACATTGTTCTTTATGTGCAGCAAAAAGTACAAAAGAAACGACAAAAAGAAAATACCAAGAAGAGACCTTTTCCAACCGATGATCCCCTTGCTAGCTTGTTAGAGGTTGCATCCGCCATTAAATACAGCTCTATCGAGTTGCCATGGGATGAGGAAGTTTTTGGTACGATACAGATGTTCATACCCCTGTATTTAACCGTCTCAGGTATAGGAGAGGTTGTGGCGGGCGATGAATATCTTAACATCACTGTCATTCATGTGTGGAGTTGTAAGTACTTTGCCAACTAAACTTGTAGTTTTATTATTAAGTAACTTTAGAAGGAAATTTCCTCACAACGAAATATTTCTTATTTCAGGTTTTTGGCTTCGTTATCCTCACATGAGGATGTGTATGGATTCATTGACCCTCATCTAACCTGCGAGGGTGTAAATGAAAGAACAGCTATTCAGGTGTACATCGCCAATGCCTTGCAAGATGAGGGCAAGAAGATTTATTTAGCACCTTACTTTCATGAGTAAGTGGAAATACTTGTAGGTTTTTTAATATTTTTATCATTATCAAAATAAATATCTTGCAGTATTAACTAATTTTCAATGTAGACGCCACTGGCAACTACTGGTTATATCTGTCGACGAAGACAGCGCTCTGTGGTTTTGTTCATTGCATAAGAGGCCCCCAAAGAGATTTTTTGACATAGTCAATAGGTAATGACAATGAATTTATTAACTTTAGAAGTCTTTTATTGAATTATTAAACTCTAAATCGTGTGATATTTTTTATATTAGTGCATATTCAACATATCAAATGTTGATGGGTAGAGCTGGACATAGAGCTCATAAGCTAACCTGGAAATACGTCAAGGTATTTACATGGATTCAATAAGATATTTTAATAAAGTGTTGTTTACGGTTTTAATTATTTGACTAATATTCATTTTGAATTGTAGTCCAACAAACAAGTTGGAGGGTATGAGTGTGGCTATTACGTCATGCAATGGATGTCTTGCATTGTGCAAGGGGGAATTCAAGTCGCATTGGACAAGGTAATCCAATAAACAAGTTAACACCAATCGTCATGCAATTGATCTATCCACTAATTACAAGTTATTTTATTTTGCAGTATTTCATGGATAGTAGCCCACTCAACTCTACTTCAATTGATTACATCAGAAAGACATGGGCTGCATATGTTATTGACTTGTATAACAAAACTTTAGAGTAGTTGATCAGTATTTGATTACTTGTAGTAGTTTTTTTATATAGTTTCATTACTTATAGTAGCTTTTACATTAGATTTTACGTGTAATGTGATTATGTAAATTGATTAGTGCACCGAGTATGTGAAGTGTCATTACTATGTTGGTATTGCTGATTTTTCATTGCTGGGATTGTCTGGACTGTATTTTCTGTTTGCAGGTTTGGGAAAATTGTAAAAAACAGAACGAACTAAAAAAAAAATAGACTTTCCACGACGGTTGTGGACACAACCATCGTGGAAAGTAGGCTTTCACGACGGTTGTGGTCACAACCGTCGTAGAAGAGTTGCTCAAGAAGGGTGGGTTGAAGTAGTTTCCACGACGGTTATGGTCACAACCGTCGTGGAAAGTATGTCTTTTCACGACGGTTCCTTTACTAACCGTCGTGGAAAGTGATGCTTTTCACGACGGTTCCCAGCCCTAACCGTCGTAGAAAGTCGGTTTACAACGACGGTTAGCACGCGTCGTGAAAAATTCCACTTAACAACGACGCCTGGATCTACGACGGTTGTGCAACCGTCGTAGAAGCCTCTTTTTAACCGTCGTAGAAAGCCTTTTCTGCAGTAGTGTCTCCATTTATTTAGCTTCAACTGTAGTGTTTTTTTAATGAATCACGGGTATCCTCCACGGGAGACAGTCTTAATCCTATCATTTTCTTTTTTCTTTTATTTTTTTATCTCAATTTCATTTTCTTTTTTATTATGATATTAAAATATTTTCTCTCATTATTCGTTTTATTAATGTTTCGTTATAAAAGAAATTTTTTTATGGACTGCGGGTATTCTCTACGGGAGACAGTCCTGCTCCTACCATTTTTTTTCTCACACATTAATTTTCTTTTTTATTATTATTATTATTATTATTATTATTATTATTATTATTATTATATAACATTTAATGTAGATCAACACATTTATTATATTTCCTATGTAATAAAAGATCATAAATGAACGATGACAAAAATTGTATCATCCTTTTTACTTTCTTTTCATTTTTTATCAATAACATATCTTCATTTACTTAGCTTCTATTGTAGTGTTTTTTCTCCTTTTTGTTCGTTTTTAATTAATCATTCACTTATAATATCATTTTTTTCATTCCCACGTTAGTAAAGTGATCCTCCACGGGAGGCAGTCTTAATATATTTTGTTGTTTTCTTTTTTCTTTTATTTTTTATCTCTTTTTTCTTTTTCTTTTTATTTTCTCTCATTTTATTCATTTTTATTAATATGTTAGTTTATAAAAGAAATTTTTTTATGAACTGCGGGTATTCTCCACGGGAGACAGTCCCATTTCTACCATTTATTTTTTCTTACACATTAATTTATTATTATTATTATTATTACTATTATTATTATTATATTACATTTAATGTACATCCACACATTTATTACATTTCTTAATGTATGTTTTTATGTAATAAAAAATCTGAAATGGACGATGACAAAACATGTATCATCCTTTTTTTACTTTCTTTTCATTTTTTTATCAAAATCACATATTCATTTATTTAGCTTCTATTGTATTGTTTTTTCTCTTTTTTGTTTGTTTTTAATTAATCATTCACTTGTAATATCATTCTTCTTCATTCTCACGTTATAGTAAAGTGATTTTTTATGAATCACAGGTATCATACACGCAGTCTTAATCATGTCATTTTCCTTTTTCTTTTATTTTTTATCACACTTTCAGTTTCGTTTTTATTATAATATTAAAACATATTCTCTCATTATTTGTTTTTATTAATATGTTTCATTATGAAAGAATCTTTTTATAAACTGCGGATATTCTCCACGGGAGACAGTCCCGTTCCTACCATTTTATCTATTCTATTTACTCTATATTAAAATTGTTTTCATAGTACATGTGTCGTGTTTTCAAACTTCCGTTTTTCATGTAATGTATAACAGGTATCTTCCATGGGAAAGTCTTGCTTTTCTCGTTTTCTTTTTATTTCTATCGCACTTTTGTTTTCTTTTTTTATTATATTAAATTATTTTCACTAATTATTCGTTCCTATAATTTGTTTTATTATAAGAGTAATTTTTTTAATGAACCACGAAGACAGTCTTACTCTTACCATTTTTTTTTCTTTTTTTTCATACATTAATTTTCTTTTTATTATTATATTAAAACGTATTCTCTTAATATATTTATATTTATTATAGTTAATATTTTATCCCGTACGAAACACGTGCAACATAGATTATACCATCAATTTACCCGTGTGAAGTCAGAGATCCACTACTAGTGTGATTTAAAATGTACCGACGCAAGCAGGGCCCATTTCAAACCCAAGCTACGCTACACGGTCCTACTACATCCTTTCACACCCTTTAATAAAAACTTTCCTTTGGTTATTTTATTTTATTTTTTAAAAAGTTGCTATTTTTCACATCTCATGAAATGTGAAAGTGGTATAATAAGAGAGAAATAGATAACAAAATAATCAGGGAAGAAAAAATCTGAAAGATAAGATGAGTGATATATTTTAAAAAATAAAATAAAAAAGAAAAGATATAAAAATGATATAAAATTAAAGAAATGGGTATCAACGTATAGGTGATCGAAATTTTGGAAAAAAATTCAAAATAATGACGTGAAGATGTGCAAGATAAACATGAGCGTAGTAAATAGCGTTTGGCATTGCAGAGCCAGCTTGCGTGACTGAGAGCCATTAATATAGGAAGCAAAATTTGCAGGAAGAGAGCGTGTGCTGTGCTTTCAATGGGGAAAGTCCCTCTGCCTGAGAAAATGAATGGGAATCTTATGATGAATATATAGGTCCACTCCCTAAACTATGTAAAAACCACTTCACGAGGGTGAGACAAAACTAGTGCCAATTAACCCCAAATCATTTACTCTTCAACCCAAATAAAACAAAAATATATGAGTCATTTTCAAACAAACCCTAATAAATTATGAAGCTTCCTTCACAACTTTTTTTTTACAAAAAAAAAAACTCCTATATAAATGAATATGTAAAGATGTATTGATTTAATTCAAAGTACATCATAGTTTTTATTTACAAATATTTTAAAACAAATATTTTATGGGTAAAGATCAACTTATTGTAGGAATAAATCTTGTTAAAATTTACTCCATTTGATAATTTTTTCTAAGTGTTGATTCAACCATTGAATTAAAAATTCTTACTAATTCAAGTATATGAAATTTGTACAATAAACTTAACAATTGATTGATACTTCATTAGACAACTCTTGTATAATATGTTTTTTAAAATAAATAAATACAAATTATAAGATTGCATTACTATAAGAATATTTAGTTTATCTAAAATTTGGTTAGTATGTTAATACTACAATATTCAATAGTTAAATTTATTAAATTATCATATTCTATAAATGTTATTAAGTGAAGTAAATTTAACAAAGACTTACTCCTAAATTGAGTGGATCTCCATTTTTTTTATACATTTCATAAACAAGCTATTTCCCCTGCATCTTTACATCTCCCTTTCAAGACACACTACCTCCAACTTTTTGTGTTCAAGAATTGTAGGCGATACTAAAAATACACAAGAACTTTTAATTTTTAGAGTTTAATGAATATATATTGTCAGTGTAAAAAAGTTTTACACTGTCATTTAATAATATGTTGTCACATCATTTAATAAATATGATATCTTATGTGTTATTAAACTCAAAAAATGATGTGACAGCATATCATTGCAACACATATTGTCGGATGACATTGTAAAATTGTTTGCACAGATAGTGTATATTCAGTAAATTCTTAACTTTTTATGAAAATATAACATTCAATGTATATAAGTGAATTCAAGTTTATTGTCTTTTTTTGTCTTACATGGTATTTTTAAATGTTACATGTGTTAAAAATTTAAATGTGAATAATGAAGTCTCACATTGATTATAAAAAAGAATGAAATAAAAGATATAATAGAATATTCCCATGCTTAATGCTTTAAGATTTTAATCAAAGTGTAGTGTCTAAAGTCTTTTTTGATCTATTATATTTCTTAACCCATTGACACAAAATCACAACTTTCAGATATTTCCCTTGACCCTTATCAAGTGGTATCAAAGTCAATAGTTCGATTACTAGGTATTTGGAGTTAGTGTACATAGTTGGTGTAGATTTTTATCTTAACTTGGAGTTCACTTTTCATTTATACTTCAAAATTAAGGCGTAATGTGAAAACTCACACTTAGTGTATATTTTGGTGAGTGTTTTCAAACTTGACTTTGAACAAACTTGACTTTGTAGAAATGGTTTTGCTTAAAAATAAGTTTGAAGTAATTTGATTAATTTATGTTTGAAAACTTTTCCCTTAAACTTAAGTTTGCAGTAAAAATTAGTATAAAGTTTTCTACTCAATGCAAAAGTTACAATTTATTAAGTGAGCTTTAAGAGCCAGTTTGCTTGTGGTTAAAAAAAATACTTTTTTAATTATTTAAAAAAAATAATTTTATTTTAGAGATTTTTGTATAGTCAGAAATAAATTTTCGTTTTGCTACAATTATAAAAAAGTACTTTGTTTTCCACGATAAATGCTTTCATATTGTTGAAAAAATTTCTCTCTCTTCTATTGCAGTGGCTTTTTTAAAAAGTAACTCAACTTAAAAAAAATATAAAACTGATTATTTTCTGATTCTGATTCTTAAAAAAACTTTAGTCAAACATCTTAAAAATTCTTATAAGTAATTTTTTTTTAAAAAAATGATTATTTTAAGAAATAATTTTAAACAAACGGACTCCAGTTACAAAATCAATTTTAACTCCAAACACGCTGAAAGATGCTAGCACAAATCTCAAAGCATATGTACATTTTTAAATATGATTATGAATACTCCCAACTATCCAAAATGTTATTAGAGTATGAATATTGAAAATCCAATTGTGAGTGATAAAAAATTTCAATGATTAATAATTTTCTAATTAAATTGAGATAATATAAGAGATAGATCCATATATCTTAGGCATTAAAAATTTGAGTTATGATATAAAAGCATATTCTTTCTTGTAATTTATTGTGTAACTCATTGCCATAAATTCCCTATACTTTAGGCGGAAAAGAATAATTTCACACTCAAATTTTTTGATGTGTAAGGTAGTGAAAGAGAGAAATAAAAAGAAAAAATAAAATAAAAAGAAAGAAAGAAATTAAAAAAAGGGATAAATGATGTAATGGGAAAGGAAAAGAGAGATAGAAAAAAAAGATGAAATGAGAGACAAAAAGCAAAATATATGATCCTTGACTTAATGAGAAAGAAAAAAGATATAAATGAAATGTAAAAGAAAGCGGTGTGAAAGAATCAAAACTCAGTTTAAGCTCCTCCTTAACTAGGGGTGTCAATTAGGGCTAACCCGACCCATTTAGGCCAGCATAGACCAACACATTTTTGGGCCGGACCAGACCGATTTAGTGGTGGGCTGGAGTTTTACTAGCCCGACCCATACCTTTGCGGGCTGCGGGCCAAACGAGATGGCACATGGGTCGATAACGTTTTTAAAAAAAAAATCATAAACTTTATTAAAATAAATCAATCTATGTAATACATTAATATTTTTCCATCACTATAACTAAAATAAAAAATTGATGAAATCTATTTATTTTTTATTATTCTATAATTTTATTAATAGAACAAAATATAATAAGTTGTCATACAATACTATATAATAACAAAAAAATGATATATAATAATAAAAATAAAATAAAGTCCATCAATTATAACAATCAACAAATGTTATAAATAAAAGAGTTCAATATATATGCAATATTTACCTTAAAATGGATACTAGTAACACATGTAAAGTTATATTTATCACTAATAATTTACCAATTATTAAAAGGTGAAAGATAAAAGAAAAAAAGAGTCGAATCAACGGGCTGGCCCAACCCATCACGGGTCCCGCATTGGGCCACTCATAATTTGGGCTGGTCTAGGCCAGAATTGATTCGAGCTTGAAATTTCATAACTCAATCTAACCCATATATCAGGTTAAACGGGTCAGCTCATCGGGTTGAGCCCATTTTGACACCTTATTCCTAACCCTATCAATTTGCACTGAAGAGTTTGAGGAAAAATGAAAACTAATTAAAGTGGTAATTTTATTTTATTGGGTTTTGTTTTAATCAGACATTCTATTATTAATTTTTTAAATGTGAAAATAAAAGAGATCTTTGTTTCAATCTTCTTATCATTATATATACTTGTTCTAATAAATTTTTTTTAAATAAAATCAACCATTCTCTCACATTATCTTCTAAAGTTTACTATCGATGGAATGCTACTAAATGTGTGTTTGGTTTGGCATTGAAACTAGTCAAACTCAAGTTTGGATTCCTCAACACAACTATTTCTAGCATTAGAAACGTGAGTTTATCACGTTTCAATGCTAAACCAAACATGCTCTAAGTAATTAAGCACTCGTTTGATTCACAATTGGGTAGAGTTAATTTTAAAATATATTTAAAATAATTATGCAAAAAATTTGAAAACTTTGAATATAATTGATTTTATTTCAATTTTTTTGAAATTTCGTTAGTACTGTACCAAGGAGTTCAAAATGAGCACTAGCTAAATCTTATAATACCTTAGGGCCGTTCGAGGTGGTTGCGAGTTTTCAGTTTTTTATTTATAAAAATTTTTAATCAAGTTTTTAGAATTCAAAACCAAAAATTGAAAAATAATTTTTGTGATTTTCAAAACAGACATTTTGAAATAGCGTAAATAAAGACTGTCACCTTATTTCTATGATTTAGAGACAGAATAGTCTGTCTCAACTATTCCTCGTCTCTACGTCCATCTCTAAATGGTTTATATTACTTTAGAGACGGAAATTGGAGATCGATTGTACCATCTCTGATTTGAAGGGGTCTTTAAATCCGTCTCTAAGTGATTTAAAAATACTAGAATGGAACTTATCAAATATGTCTCTAAGTCCGTCTCTAATTGGGGAATTTATTATCTACATGTTAGAGACGGACTAGTTCCGTCTCTAAGACGAAGCCACACTATAATTTGATTTTAAATATTCAATTAAAGTAAAAGCCTCTTAAAAGCTTATTATGTGATTTATAATATATTATACTTTAAAATATAATGAGTCGGTATTATTATTTATTTATAATAAAATATTAATTGATTGAAAAATTACTTAATACCTAAAGAGAAACTATAAAAAATTGTGAGGAATATAGTGCTCTTATGTGGTATGATTGTATTATGTATTTTTTAAATAATTTTAATATATATATATTAAATTATAATAAAATTAGTAATGTATATATTTATTTGAAATTTTTAATAAATATTATACATATATTAATTTGTATTTCTATTTTAATTTATATACATTTAAAAATATCTCTCTTTTATACAAACCCATCACACACACCATAGTTGTCCACCTGTGTTACACATGGCTTTAACTTCAATTAAAACTAGTATGTATCCAGTGTGATGTAGGGAGAGTGTTTATTTATCCTATATTTTATTATTGTATAAGTTTAATTTTAAAACATTTTTTTTAATTTAGAACCTATACATTATATTTGTAAATAATAGATGCTATTAAACTGAGATTTTCTTTTATAATATAAAAAGCTTATATATATTAATAAATGAAGGTAGTGATTTCCCTCTTAATTAATATATGTTATTGTAATAGAAAATATTTATGATTTAGGGTAAAGGTAAATAAATAGACTCAAATAACTGGAAATTGTAATCGTAGACATTAAATTGAATTTACTAATTGGACACTGGTATAAAGTTCATTTTTGGTTAGATACAAACAATAAATCACTTAGAGACCAAACAAAAAAAAATATGAATGATGTTTGAGACGAATTTATAAAATGGTATAGCGATGGAGTTGTGTCGTCTCTACGGACTAAAAATATCCGTCTCTACTAAATCTATGATGCGCAAATCAATGACCACTCTAATTTTTCATCTATAATTAACTTACTTAGAGACAGAAAAGGTGCCTTTTAGAAACGAAAAATTTCAGTCTTTATTTGTGATCTTTCTGGTAATGTTTTATCTTGTCGTTAATTCTCCATTTAATAATTAATAAATTTTTCTAATGTATCTCCTTTTTTGCGACATGACTATTGGTTAAAATGTGATAAGAATTTTTTAATGTTTTTTATTTAAATGAATGTTTGAATATATTTTAATTACTTATTTTTAAATAATATTTTAATTAATCAAATGAATAGTTATGTGACGTATTATGAGAATAAAATACATTTAAAAAAAGGCACCGATAACAAAATCATATTAAGTAACACATTGTCTTGTAAAGTGATGAAATTTCTACTAAATTTGGGAACTTTTGGATTGCCAGATGGATAAAATAAATGAAAAGTAATGAGGATAATATATAAAACCTAAAATAAAATAGGAAAAATTCTCACTATATATATAAGTTTCGATATGCATTTTCAATAGATATCATAGGAGCAAAGAAATCTTTACATTTTAATGTTGTCGCGTCACTTTTAATAATCAAAGACAATAAAATAAAGCAAAAGAAATTATATATATGAATTAATATAAAGAGTTTTCATTCATCATTCTTAGTGACTAAAAGTATTTTTATGATAACATTTAAAGTAAAGGAGTTTTCATCTATTATTGTCATCATATAAAAGAAATATTAGCAAATTTCAATAATTATTGAATGAAGAATTAATGATATAATGAAATTTGCATAGTTGAATAAATTGAGAGACAAAAATTGTGAAATCAACAAAATAGAGGACCAAAATCGCGAAAAAATACTATGGAGACCAAAATTGATAAATCATCAAAATATGGGTGAATTAGGATTTCATAGGAGAATAGGATTTAAATGTTCCTTTTAATTATTATGATAAAAATATATCCTTCAGGAAAATATATAAAAAAATATAAAATCATTTTATACTTTATTTTTAATGTAATTAATAAGGATTTAATTAATATACATTGTTACTGTAAAGAATTTCTATATAGACATTCAATGGTGTGCCGCCACATCATTTAATGAATGTGACACTTCATATGTTATTAAATTCAATAAATGATGTGGCAACACATCGTTGGATGTCTGTGCAAAATTTCTTTATATTGACAGTGTATATGTATTAAACTCAATTGGTAATGAGTAATTATTATTTTTATTACTATTTCACAAGATAACAAAATTCAATAATTTTTTATATTCTGAAAACATTAAATGCTTTTATATTTTTATTTAATATTTTTATGTTTTAAACAATTAATATTTACATTAAATGTTTTATAAAATATTAATTGTTATAATAATTTAAAATATATCAAAATATAACATCAGTTTATTATACGAGTATGAGTAATGACCTGTTATTATAAAAGGAAAAATAATTTTAAATAATGTATTGTCACAATATTTAATGAGTTACCCACACACACATGATATATATATATATACACACACACACTCTTTTTTATGTTAGAAATATATTATAAAATCAATTGAGGAGTGCTTACAACACACTCTCTAACGCATTTTTTCAACACACTCCATGTGATTGATTAAAATTCGTATAGGTCCCACCAAATTATGTGGGTCCCACTAGCAATGTAGTTGGACCCATGTAAATTTTAACCAATCACAAGTAATGTATTGAAAAAAGTGTGTTAGAGATGTGTTGCTAGAACTTTTCAAATCAACTATGTATCATTCTACATTAGACTGAAGCTAGGTCAAACCAATTTATTAAATATATTATATCAAGACTTTTTTAAAAAGTCTTTATATATAACTAAACATGTCATGCATGTTTTGGGCCGTCCAAAAAGTATTTAAGCCTTCCAGGCTGATGTGTTTAAGTAAATATGAATAAAATAGTTTTTTTTATATTTCTATTGTTATTATTATTGTAAAGATTTTTATTACAATGTCTTATAATTATATATTTATTAGTTTATTTAAATATATAAGTATATTGCCTTACATATATAAAAGACTAGAGTTTGTGAATCTAATTCCAATATATGCTTGTAATATATATTTAAAAAACTTATTATTATAAAACAAATTTTTAAAAAGACTTTTAGGTCTAGACAGAATTTTCAATAAGCTAAACCGGACCATATAATAAAACTAACATTAGGTAAATAAAGTCCACTACTGAAGCCATAGTTTTTAGAGGTACGTAGAATAAACTTAGACCTTTGAATTTAGAAAATATAGCTCGACCTAATCTATTTGCACCCCTAGAGTTCAATTCTTGTTACTCCATTATTTTAATAAAAAATTTAATTCTAGTACAAGCTACAAGAAATACTAAGAAAAAATAATAAAATTAAAAAATCATCATAATCTTGATTTTTTTTATATAAAAAATAAAATATTTTTTCAAAATGACTTATATCTTAAAACATGAAGTAATTGTTAACATACTAATATTGTTTGTAAGATGTCAATACAAATTTACGTAATAAATTAATTTTATTTATTACAATAACAGTGTATATATAAATAATCTCTTAAAGGAGGTTCATAAATTTGAAGATGCTTCCACTGATTTGCGCCAAAGGCGGGTGTCATGTTTTCCTTGAATTTATTCTTTTTTATCTGGAATGATTTTCAACTTTCTCCTTTCTAATAAATGCATTATGTATATGTACGAGTTTAGCAATTATGCAAGCGTTAAATACACCTTACAAATGCGTTTCCTCTTCTTTATAATTGACAACGATATTGTATCTTGACAGAGTTGTAATTTAATACCAAAATCATTATTAATGATCAACATTGTTTGGTTCATTTATTTCACCAAATATTTTGGTTTGAATGCACACTCTATGGATGTACTAAAAAAATACGCTCTTTATGTGTATAATATACGTATAATGGATATACGAAACATGCATATATACAATAAATTTCCTATGATTTGATTCCTTTTGAAGAATTGGCTACAATCAATTATTACATATTGGCGCGCAATAATAGTATTATGAAATAAAAGTGCAGGTGTTCATATGTATTGACACTTTAAAAGGAGTCTCGCTAGCTAAAACTAAAAGCATCATAAAAAAGAAAAACGAAAGAACAAGAGGGAAAGTCTCAAAACACCAAATCAATAAGAGAGATTACATGTGATGCCGTTGTTAGTACTTTATGTTATATATATATATATATATATATATATATATATATATATATATATATATATGAGGAGGGTTATAATTACACCGGTGTAAGTTACACCAAGTATTACACCGCTAATAACTACAAATCGAATATATTTTTTAGTAATCCAACCGTTGAATTATGTTTGTTCATCATCATGATTATATGTGCCAAATTTCGTAAAATTTTGACATTAATAACTTGGTAATCAAATGGTTGGATTTTTCATATATTTCAAATGTATATATAACGTTAATCTTGAGACATCTCAATGACATATCAAATAATTTCGGATTAATGTAAAATTTTATATGTATGATCTATATGATAGTAACTTTCAATCCAATGGTGGATTATTTAATACAATGATCCGTTAAAAAATTATTCAGCGGTGTAACACTTGGTGTAACTTACACCGGTGTAATTATAACCCTCCTCTATATATATATGAAAATATATGAAAAATCCAACCGTTTGATTATCAAGTTATTGGTGTCAAAATTTTACGAAATTTGGCACATATAATAATGATGATGAACAAACATAATTCAAAGGTTGGATTACTAAAAAACATATTCGATTTGTAGTTATTAACAGTGTAATACTTGGTGTAACTTACACCGGTGTAATTATAACCCTCCTCATATATAGAGGAGGGTTATAATTACACCGGTGTAAGTTACACCGGGTGTTACACCGCTGAATATTTTTTTAACGGATCATTGTATTAAATAATCAACCGTTAGATTGAAAGTTACTATCATATAGATCATACATATAAAATTTTACATTAATCCGAAATTATTTGATATTCCATTGAGATGTCTCAAGATTAACGTTATATATACATCTGAAATATATGAAAAATCCAACCGTTTGATTATCAAGTTATTGGTGTCAAAATTTTACGAAATTTGGCACATATAATAATGATGATGAACAAACATAATTCAAAGGTTGGATTACTAAAAAACATATTCGATTTGTAGTTATTAACAGTGTAATACTTGGTGTAACTTACACCGGTGTAATTATAACCCTCCTCATATAGAGGAGGGTTATAATTACACCGGTGTAAGTTACACCGGGTGTTACACCGCTGAATATTTTTTTAACGGATCATTGTATTAAATAATCAACCGTTAGATTGAAAGTTACTATCATATAGATCATACATATAAAATTTTACATTAATCCGAAATTATTTGATATTCCATTGAGATGTCTCAAGATTAACGTTATATATACATCTGAAATATATGAAAAATCCAACCGTTTGATTATCAAGTTATTGGTGTCAAAATTTTACGAAATTTGGCACATATAATAATGATGATGAACAAACATAATTCAAAGGTTGGATTACTAAAAAACATATTCGATTTGTAGTTATTAACAGTGTAATACTTGGTGTAACTTACACCGGTGTAATTATAACCCTCCTCATATAGAGGAGGGTTATAATTACACCGGTGTAAGTTACACCGGGTGTTACACCGCTGAATATTTTTTTAACGGATCATTGTATTAAATAATCAACCGTTAGATTGAAAGTTACTATCATATAGATCATACATATAAAATTTTACATTAATCCGAAATTATTTGATATTCCATTGAGATGTCTCAAGATTAACGTTATATATACATCTGAAATATATGAAAAATCCAACCGTTTGATTATCAAGTTATTGGTGTCAAAATTTTACGAAATTTGGCACATATAATAATGATGATGAACAAACATAATTCAAAGGTTGGATTACTAAAAAACATATTCGATTTGTAGTTATTAACAGTGTAATACTTGGTGTAACTTACACCGGTGTAATTATAACCCTCCTCATATAGAGGAGGGTTAGTTACACCGGGTGTTACACCGCTGAATATTTTTTTAACGGATCATTGTATTAAATAATCAACCGTTAGATTGAAAGTTACTATCATATAGATCATACATATAAAATTTTACATTAATCCGAAATTATTTGATATTCCATTGAGATGTCTCAAGATTAACGTTATATATACATCTGAAATATATGAAAAATCCAACCGTTTGATTATCAAGTTATTGGTGTCAAAATTTTACGAAATTTGGCACATATAATAATGATGATGAACAAACATAATTCAAAGGTTGGATTACTAAAAAACATATTCGATTTGTAGTTATTAACAGTGTAATACTTGGTGTAACTTATACCGGTGTAATTATAACCCTCCTCATATATATATATATTCACATGTGTCATTCACTTAAAGTTTTAGTTTTTTGGAATAATTGGATCTTGATAGGGTATAAAAGCCTCTATTTAGAGTTTGATATCTATCATCCTCCAATATTCTAATAAAAAAATTTAATTTAAGCACAAAAGTGGGTGAATCTGTGTATTGTTCACGCTTCAAGTCCAATAGGTACTCTTTGATGAAAGGACATGTTATATATCCATTCACGTGTATTCCACCTAAAATTTGGGATAGTTCACTTCCCACTATCACTCAAAATCAAAGGCGTTATGGATGTATTCCTGGATCTAACAGTTGTTTATTAAGACTTATGAAGAGGCCGAGTACAAAGTTTTCAAATACATTAAAATATTATATTTTTTATTAAAATTATTTTAGTATTATCTTAAAATTTTAATTTATATATATATATAATTAACTTTGTCGCACTCATGTAAAAGTTACTTGATATATATTTCTAAACATTAACATGGATGATGTTAATGCAAATAGTACAATTAACAGATTAGCTAATAATTAAGTGATGGTGACATAGAGAAATGGAATACATTTGAAGAGCCGATGTAATTAATCATGAATGAGTTAAACTTCCCTCCCGCCACTCGTTTTTATTGGTTAAGAACTCACTTCCTCATTAAACGTTTGCAATATAAAAATTGGATCCGAGCTAACGCTACTTTCTATAACATTAATTGAATGTATGTTTATAATGTGATTTTGAAGTAAACAAACATTTTTAAAATAAAGTTATTGACCACTCTCAAGCTACACGAAAGGATATTTGACACCATAGTCCTTGAAATATTGCATGTATTTCAACCGATGATTACCCAACACTAATGAAAGACAGGGGATGATGCTACCATAAAGGGCCATTTATCCCACAATAGAATTGGAATAATATTTTGTAAGACATATTACATGATGACATACCATGCAATTAACAATTTAATTTTGATTTTTTCACTTTCATTTTATTACACTTCTTTCCATATTTTTTTTTCTTTTTGTTATTTTTTTTCATCTTTCATCTCATTTTCCCTCACATTAATTATCATATCTCTCATTTTCTCTCTTTTCATTTCATTTTTTTTTATCTATCTCTCTTCTCTACACTTCCCACACTCAAATTTTACATGTGATAATATTTTTTTCCTTAACAATTTTAACACGGTCCAAATTAAGCACCATGTATTAGACAGGGATGTAAAAAAAACCTGCATCCGTGGATATACCCGCAATGGGTACCCGCATATTTATATAATGAGTGGGGACGAATATTACACTACTCGCCCCGCGGGTACCCGCATACTCATTAAAACATATTTTTCTATTAAATATATTTGAATATTAGGATTTTTTATCATTTTATGATGAGATATAATTTATTTTATATTATTTTTTGATGATATTCTTACTATATTAACACGTAATGGTATTATATAATGATTATTTTATATATATAGTATGATATTATAATATATTAACATTTCCTCTCTTTTTTTATAAAATTTAAATTCTTAAACATTAATAGATACCCGTGAATACCCACGGATACCCGTTACCCGCATGGGTACCCGTTAATTTTAGCGGGTATTTACATGGGAAGTCACTACCCCGCACCGTCCCGCTGACATCCCTAGTATTAGATGTCAAATAAATCCCAGCCATGACACATTTACGGATATTATGAAAAATATAATAATTTGGCTTCATAATGTAGAAAAGAGGAAAAAACTGATGGCAGAAATCATGCCTAAAAACCCCTCACAAAAAAACTCACTTCCATCATTAGTAGAGGTCAATTATTACCACCATCTCAAGTATTTTGTAAAATAAATATAATACTACTATAAGGAGAACACAAAAGTTATATATATGTTTCAATTTTTTAATATAATTTAAGAGTTTAATAAATATACATTGCTATTCAATAAGGTACTTATTACCATCCTACTCCCTCCGTCCCTATTCATAAGTCCCCTTCTAGAAGAATTGAGTGTCCCTTAATATAAGACCAGTTGCAGATTTTTAGATGAATTAATCATTTTTTTCATATTTAATTTGCCCTTCATTAATGTTTAACTAATTCCCTATATATTGATTAGTATGAATAGTTAATGGAGTTTTACCCACATGTTCAACTACATCAATAGAAATTGATCTTTGGAGTCTTCCACTATGTGACAATTAATGTCAATAAAATATAGTGACCTTTATTTAGGGGTACATTTAGAATGTTATAAATTTTTTCAAAAGACCAATGCATTAACCAACTTTTTTAAATTGTGTGAAACAGTTGAGAGTGTCTTATAATAAGAGATAGAGTATTTAATTAATCTGATACTTCATGTGTGTTATTAAATTTAATAAATGATATATCAATATATCATTAATAATATAAATATTTTTACATTAAAAATGTTTATCCATTAAGTCTATCACTTCCTCAACCTATTTTTTCAACCCAGATAACAATAATAATAATAATGTCGCATTTAACTTTTTAATTTTATCTCAACATTTTGCCATAATAGCTTGCGTAGCCATCATTCAATGTAGGATAGAAATAGGGTAACAATTCAATAAGATTTCCTGGGATAATGTAACATATGGAAGCGTTATTTTCAAAGTCAATACCAGCATTCCATTTCTCTGTTCACGAGTCAATAAAATTTTCCGTTCCAAAAATTAAAAAAAAAACTTTATCTTCCACTTATGAACAATGTATATCTTCACAAAACATACACGCATGATTTTTTGAGATACGAATATAGTTACTGAATGTAAAATCAGTAAGCAATAGAGATGAGTAAAAAATATTACAAGTTTGGTAGCCTCCGATCCATCCTTTACACTATGAAAAATGTTACTTCCACACTCAATTTAAGTGTGGAAAAGGGATAAATAAAAGAAAAAAATAACTAAAGTGAAAATTTAAAATATAATAATTAATATGATAAAAGAAGAAAATAAAAAATGTAAAAATAATAAATGTAAAAATAAGTATATAAAATTAAGTACGGAAAAATCATAATCATTAGTATACTATTAACTCTCAATGGCAAAAGTTATTAAAGTATTAAACAAAAGAAGAGTTATAATTATTTTTCATAAAAAAAGTTATAATTGTTTCACACTTATTTTTTTACACTTTTCTTTACATTTAATTTTTCATTTATTAATTTTTTCTCTTTTTTCTATTATATTATACTTATTATACTTTAATTAATTTTATCTTTTTATTATTTTCTTTATATTTTTCTCATTACATACTCCACTTTAAAATTGGTATTAAATATTCTTTTCTAAAAAAGATAAGTAATTTATTAGTACATTAATAAGAACTAAATATAATATTAAAATAAATTTTAACATGAATTTGTGTATTTTTATTATTATTTTAATATATTTTATTGTGTATATGAACGCACTGTATTCAGCCAAGAATTGCATAGAAAAAAGTCTCTCTCTCTCTCTCTTTCACTAGCAATTACACCTCTTTCGCCCACCATTAAATGCAATTGCACCATCTCAATACGCTCAGCAATAACTCATCGCTGCCTCATTTTTCTCCATCCGTTCCCACTCTCTTCTCCCTTTCTATCTATCCTCCTTCAATTCCTTTGTCTTCTCTCCTCTTCTTTCTCCTTCTAAACAGAGCCCCTACACCATCAACCTTTCACTGCTTACCATATAGGCATCTTTTCTTTTCCATAACTGCCTCCAATCCTTCCTTTTTCTCCTATCCATCTTTGAAAAAACCCTCCTTTTTTCGGTAAAAGCAGATCTAAATCCTTTATCTTCTTCTACCTATAGCTACTCTCCCCTCTCTCTCTCCACCGCAACCACCACCCTCTGGTAAGTGAAAAAAACAAAAACAAAAATTCTTCGCTCAAGTTGATTAATTTCACGTATCACTCACGCACCTCTAAGATCATTGATCGGTGATCACTCATAACGTTTCACATTTTTTATTTTTTATTTTAAAAAAATCGTGTTTTAATTTTCTGAGTGAGTGTCTCACTCGGTGCAAATAGCTAGGGTTGCTAGAATGTGAAAACGAGTTTGCCACATAGATATATAGAGAGAGAAAAAATGAGACAAGAAGCTTAGATATGGATTCTCCGAGATCTTCGTGTGCGGTTTTTTTTTTTTTTTTTAATTTTCTGATTTTGCTGGGTGGATTTCAGAAATTGTCAACAGTTTTTTTTTTTTCTTTTTTGGTTTTGTATGCATTTTAATTATGTGATATACACATAAAGTGCATTTGTTTCTTGGAATTGTAAGGACAGTGAAAAAATTGAAACCCCTACCCGTACCCCACTTTTTTTTCTTTTTTTAATGTAAGGTCACGTTTTTGTGCCTGCCTGGGATTTTCATGGTTTGCTTTCATGTTTCCTTTTTGTAGTGACACACACACCGCCAGCTACACTTGACGGAATCTAAGAAGAAGAAGAAAACACTCAATCCTCTATCTCTCTCGGTATAGAGGTCTTCATCATTCTCCAAACTGGACATCAAGAGAGAGAAAGGTGAATTGGTGGTTTTGGATTGTGAAATATGCCAGCTGGTATTATGATTCCGGCGAGAAACATGCCCTCCATGATTGGAAGAAACGGCACCGTTGGTGGATTTGGATTATCTTCAGGACTCTCTCTTGGTCAGGTGGGTTCACTTGAGTTCAGATCCTTCTAATTCTTTCTTCATCATTTTACTCCAATTTTAATTTTCCCTCATTAATTTTTATATTAATTAATTAATTATTAATTGTGGTTCTTAAGCTAATTTAATTTGACTGTTGTCTTGGTTTACTCTCTATTTGACTTTATCCTTCAAAAGGTCTTATTTTTTTTATGAGTCAAATCATGGTCTCTCTTTGTATTTTACCAGTTGAAATATCCTTCTCGTTATTCGAAAACCGCGTTATTCCTTCCTTTCGTTTTTTTTTCACTGTTTCAAGCTAGTAGTTACTTTCCTCAAAAACATCAATCTCATCAAATCCCCGCGTTTTTCTTCTTTCTTTCTTTCTCATCAACTATATACTCCTTAATTAAAAAAGAAGAAAATAAAAGAAAAGAGAGTTTCTTTTCTTGCTGTTTTTTTTTTGTTGGTTTGTTGAGTGTACTATGCTATATATGTGGTATTGTTTTTGTTAGATTGAAAACCCATAAGCCTTGGGAATCTTAAAGATCTGTAGAAATAATGTTCCAGCAGCCAAACCTAATGGAAGGTGGTCATCTCCTCCCACTGGATCACATGGCTCAGAACACAACCTCAGAGAGTGATATCCCCAGAATCCGTGAAGATGAGTTCGTTGACAGTGCCACAAAGTCAGGTAGTGAAAACCAGGAAGGTGCTTCAGGTGAAGACCAAGACCCTCGTCCCAATAAGAAGAAGCGTTACCACCGCCACACACAGCATCAGATCCAGGAAATGGAAGCGTAAGCTAATTAAACCACTACCCCATTATTTATTATATATAATTAACTAGTTAAATTAATTGATTAATTAATTTTTTATTTATTTAGTTTCTTTAAGGAGTGTCCGCACCCTGATGACAAGCAAAGGAAGGAACTGAGCCGAGAGTTAGGGTTAGAGCCATTGCAGGTCAAGTTTTGGTTCCAGAACAAGCGCACTCAGATGAAGGTAATGTTTTTTTTTTTTTGGTTAAATTAAAGATGAAAATAGGACCCTTTACGTTAAAGTTTGTTTTTTTAACAGACCCAACATGAGAGGCATGAGAACACACAGCTTAGAACTGAGAATGAGAAGCTTCGTGCGGATAACATGAGGTTCAGGGAAGCTCTTAGCAATGCCTCTTGTCCTAATTGTGGTGGACCAACAGCTATAGGAGAAATGTCATTTGATGAACATCACTTGAGGCTCGAAAATGCTCGCCTAAGAGAAGAGGTATAGATAAATAAATATATTGGGATATGGGAATTGATCATTCTCTATTATGTTAACATTTTATGTAATTTTTACTAGGGTGGACCATGAAAATTTCACACCATCATGATTCATGCTAGACTATGGTCCATCCTAGGAAAAACCCTCTACATTTTTTTATTTCTTCTTAAATATTAAATACATTTTGAGAGACCTCATGAAAATTTGTGAATTTTTATCCTATTTTGGACACACTCTTTAATATTGTGACTTGTCCATTTTTCAAAAATTTAAGCAATACATCTAAAATTATATGTTTTAATACAATTAATTAATGATTTCTTTAACAATTTTCTTGGTGTATAATTATTTTCAGATTGATAGGATTTCTGCCATTGCTGCCAAGTATGTAGGAAAGCCTGTGGGAAGCTATCCACTTCTTTCATCACCTTCATCTGTTCCTCCTCGTCCTCTTGAGCTTGGGATAGGTGGTGGTTTTGGTGGCCAACCTGGAGGAGGCATTGGTGGTGGAGATATGTATGGAGCTGGAGATCTTCTTAGGTCAATTAGTGGACCCACTGAAGCTGATAAACCAATAATAATTGAGCTAGCTGTTGCAGCTATGGAGGAGCTAATTGGAATGGCACAAATGGGTGAGCCACTTTGGTTAACCACCTTGGATGGCACAACCACTGTGCTCAATGAGGATGAATACATCAGGTCCTTTCCTAGAGGAATTGGACCAAAGCCTGCTGGATTCAAGTGTGAAGCTTCAAGAGAAACCGCTGTTGTCATCATGAATCATGTTAGCCTTGTTGAGATTCTCATGGACACGGTATATAAAAATTAAAAGTCTTTCTTATATCATAGAACTTATGCAATGATACTTTTTCTTTTTTTTTTCCTAGTCTTTGACTTTAATTGTTGTATTTTCTTGTGTTGTTTAGAATCAATGGTCCACAGTGTTCTCTGGAATAGTCTCAAGAGCAATGACTCTAGAAGTGCTATCAACTGGTGTGGCGGGGAACTATAATGGCGCATTGCAAGTGGTATTGTACATTTATAGAATCTCCATTTTAGTGCAATTAATTAGTACAAATTTTGTTATTAATGCAAATAAACATAAATGAATTTATTTGATTATTTTCAGATGACAGCAGAACTTCAAGTACCTTCACCTCTTGTGCCAACCCGAGAGAGCTATTTTGTAAGGTATTGTAAGCAACATGCTGATGGGACTTGGGCAGTGGTTGATGTGTCTTTGGATAATTTGCGCCCTAGTCCTTCTGCCAGATGTAGAAGAAGGCCTTCTGGTTGCTTAATTCAAGAAATGCCCAATGGCTACTCTAAGGTTAGAAATCATATATATTGATCATTTCATATCCCTAATTAAAAAATTAGGATCGGTATGATCTGATTTACGTGGTCCAGAATATAAAAATATAATAATTTAAATTTATGATTCATTTTATTAATAACTAATTAATAATTACTCTTGTGTTTGCATATATTCAGTATTTATTTTTGTTAATAATGTGACTTAAATTTAAGCTAATCTTTGCCCTAGGTGATATGGGTTGAGCATGTAGAAGTGGATGATAGAGGTGTTCATAGTCTCTACAAGCAGCTTGTTAGCTCTGGACATGCATTTGGTGCAAAACGTTGGATTGCAACCTTAGATCGTCAATGTGAAAGGCTTGCTAGTGCCATGGCTACAAACATTCCCACCGTAGATGTTGGGGGTATCAATAAATACTAATAATTTTTTTTTAATTTATGTGACGTATATATTTTTCTTCATTAAGTAATTGACCTATAATAATATTCTATTGTAATATTAGTGATAACAAACCAAGATGGGAGGAAGAGTATGTTGAAACTGGCTGAGAGAATGGTTATAAGCTTTTGTGCTGGAGTGAGTGCTTCTACTGCTCATACATGGACAACACTTTCTGGGACTGGTGCTGATGATGTAAGGGTCATGACCCGTAAGAGTGTAGATGACCCTGGAAGGCCTCCTGGTATTGTTCTCAGTGCTGCAACTTCTTTTTGGCTTCCAGTTCCACCCAAAAGAGTTTTTGAATTCCTCCGAGATGAGAACTCTAGAAGTGAGGTAAGTGAAAATTTCAATCAAGCAACAATTATTCATCCAATCATTATCTTCTAGGGTGCATTATTTGTGTTTATAGGTCCTTCATTTAGTAAAATTGCGTGTATATATGAGGTATCTATATGCATATGATTTGCTCATAATTTTTGTTACCATACGTCTAGTTTCTACATTAAGCTATATCAATATCAATTACTTTGAATTGCATATGTCCTTTTCAAATTGCCAAAGACTGTAATAGAGATTCCGGCTTTTAATGAAGCTTTCTCCCATTATATTTTATGTCATTTGTCTTTTTTCACAAATTATTAATTGTAATGGATAATCAGAAATAATTATTTTATAATTTTGGATATTACTTCAATGTTGTTTTACTAAAGTGTCTTTAATTTTTCAAATAAAAAAATTAAGAACAAAGTTAATTAGTAAACCCAAAAATTCACATTAACTATAAAAAAACCAAGACACAGAATATTGGACTTTCTTTAAAGAAAGAAAAGAAAATAAAGGGCTATCAAATTCTTTAATTGAAGCACAGATTAAAACGTGTTTGTTGATTAATATTATAATATTAATTAATCTCTTCATCTTCATGTTCATTAATTTTTTGCTTCTTGATTTACCTAACTTACTTTGAAAACAGTGGGATATCCTTTCCAATGGAGGAGTTGTCCAAGAAATGGCACATATTGCTAACGGCCGAGATACCGGGAATTGTGTCTCTCTTCTTCGAGTTAATGTACGTATGATCTTTTGTCATATTCATTAACTAATAACCATTTTTATTATGAAATCACATTTGAGTTTGACCGAACTTATTCAACTTATGTCATTTACGTTTATATGCAGAGTGCCAATTCAAGTCAAAGCAACATGTTGATATTACAAGAGAGTTGCACCGACTCAACAGGCTCTTTTGTTATATATGCTCCTGTAGACATTGTAGCAATGAATGTGGTTCTAAATGGAGGGGACCCAGATTATGTAGCCCTTCTCCCTTCAGGGTTTGCTATACTCCCAGATGGGACCACATCACATGGTGGTGGCATTGGTGAAACTGGACCTTGTGGATCTCTCTTGACTGTTGCATTTCAAATATTGGTTGATTCAGTTCCAACTGCCAAGCTTTCTCTTGGATCTGTTGCTACAGTTAACAATCTCATTGCATGCACTGTTGATAGAATCAAGGCTTCACTATCTGGTGAAGTTGCTTGAACTTCAAGAGTAATGGAACATGTGGTGAGAACACGACAATGCCTTCTTTGTTTTATTGGTTTTTTTGACACGTGACAGGATAATAAATTAAAAGTGAAAATATTTTATTAAAAAATATTATATTTGATAATATCAATGCATTGAGTATTGTGATAGACGGATTTTCCAATAAAACATTTTCACTTTTGATTTATTATCATAAGCAATATTACACAGACATTGTGTTATAAATACATACTTTCCCTTAAATTAAACTTAAATAGTGATATAAGAACCATATAAAAAAATTATTCATTTATGTAGTCTAGATTAGGTGGATCAAATTTCTCTAGAATTGTCCTTACTTCACACATTAGTAATTGAGATTTTTTACTTGCTTTATCATTTATACTATTTAGTTAGTAATTTAGTTCATCCTTTAGAGTTGTCGTCCATGATGATGCTGGAAACTTTAGAATGAGATATATTTTTCTCTTGTATTAAACTTTTGGGATTTTTATATATTATGTATGTTATAAGGTTATGTTTTCAACCTATATCATCTCACTAAATTTTGTCTTTATAACTTATATTTTGCTTCTCAAACCTATTGCTATTTGTTTCTTGTTCTGACTCTTATTTTGATGGTTTCTTTACTCTTATGCAGGAAGAAGAAAGACAAAGGGGGTGCATTGCATTTTGGAAAATGAGGTGTTGGGAACTTCGGCTTATATAAAAAGGATGGGGAGAAGTCAAGAGCGCACCTTTTGCAAGATTCCTTCTCAGAACCCCAACAGGGTACTGAGAGGATTAAGGTTCGGGAATTGACTTCCCTAGATGTAGGAAATGCTAAGAGCTAAAATTAAGACCTTACTTCTCTTCACCTTCTAAGACAAAAACATATCTATATAGTTAGTGTTAGCTTTTTGATGATTAAACTGTAGTTTTGATGTAACCTCTTATGTTTCTTCTTCTATATTAATGTTATTTGTGTTTAAGGTTAAGAGCACTTGCTAGCAAATGGGAATCTTGCACCACTAGCACACAGTGGTTAATTGCTCATTACACGTGTTTTTTTTTTTTCTTATCTTTTTAAGGTTTTTAATTGGATGTTGCTTCCATTTTGCAAATTCTCATTCAGTAAGTTAGGGGCATTGACTTTAGAAAATATTTTGTTTTTATTTCATATTTTTTAATTTTAATTATAAAAATACATTCCGTTTTGGTGATAAAAACATTACAAAATATGTTTTCACTTTATTTTCTGTTTTTAAATTTTTATATAAGAAATAATGAAAACAACTTTATATTGATTTTTCAGTTTTCTGGACAATCTTGAAATATGAAATAAAATAAAAAATAAAATTAATAAATATTTTGTGAAAATAAACGACTATTAGATCACATGGTTTATTATTGATTTTGTTTTCATTATTTATGACATATATAAATGTTGAATAGCCTATAGGTCGTAATATGTCACATAAAAAAATTATGATTCGGAGCATTATATCGTCACACAGGTAAAACTAGGGATATAAGTTCCCTTAAATATATTATGGGCAGGTTATTTACCTTTACATCGAATCGATCAAACTGACATGTACGCTTCATATAAGGGCTTGCTCTTAATGTATAATGTGCCCACTTTTTGACCAGGGACTTCTTCACCCAGAAAGGAAATAAATAAGTACAATTTAGAGCTATTTATCTTGAATCTCTTCACTTTCATTCTATACCAATCAATTATGTTAAAAAAAATAATTTTTCCTTTTTACCATAGAAGGTATAGATAGATAATGTTAGCGTACAGATAATATTTTTGTACAATTTGTACATGCCAACCAAGGTTTTCGCATTTCAAATCAAAATCAAATAAACTATCTATTAGGGTGGAAATAGGTTACTTCAGGCCTTAGCATGTCCGAAGCCTTGAGTCTGGGTCAATTACTTTTTATACGCCTTTCTTAAGGCCTAGCCTGACTTACATGAAAATCTGGCTTGGATTGTAAGTTTGGTTTATAACAAAGCCTACAAATAGGCTAACGGGTCTATAAACCTATAAGCAGACTTTTTATATAATTAATTTAATATATTCTAGTTTTTTTTATTATATTCTATTTTTTTAATTATATTTATATTTATTTATATAATTAATTTAATATATTATATATTATTATATTAAACAGACCGGCCTAACAGGCTTTTTCATAGGGTTGAAGACTGACCTCTTTAACTAAACAAGTTAGGCCACAGGCACCTGACAAGCCGTCTGGCCTATTCCCACCCCAAATCTATATATATATTATAAATTTAAGACCTTAAACTACAAGAAAAATAGAATTTACCTGTAATTATTTAACAGGGGTTGTTTCAAAATAAAACAAAGCGATTTTATCTACCCACACGTGTTTAGTGTGGGTTGTCAACCGTGGTAAATAGATAGAGTTCTCAACGATTTGTTCTATTTAGTTAGGGTTTTCAATGTCTTTAAGATTATTTTTCTTATTTTTAAAGTATTAATTAAATAAGATATAACTTGTTACTTTTTATTAACTAAAAATGTTTCTCGATCTAATTCCTTTTCGCATGAGTACCCTAGCTTTTCTCTTCATAGATCCTCTATTCATCACACGAGTCGCCTCCAAAAGCTTCGACACTCACCAGCAACCGTAGTTGGCAACCTCTTTTCACTTTCCACCGCCTCCATCGTACAATCAACTCACCGACAATATTGCGCCTCCATCGTCCACCAAGAGTATGCTATCTCACCTCGAGTAAGTCATTAAATCTCATCCTCCATCTTCTTCACCCAAACAAAAATCATTGTCCTCCAACCTTCCTCTTCAGTATGTCACCTTCAACCTTGCATCACCGCAAAATGGCTCGACCTGTGTCGCATGTAACATCCCTGATTTTTCTGTCTAACCTAAACAGTAGAGATTAGGAAAAGTAATTAGGAATGGTAATTGGGGAGCATTTATGAATAAATGACCTTTAGTTATAAATGGAGGATTATAATAATAAACAGGATAAAATAATGAAAAACAGGAACCAGAGAAAGAATCGGAAGCCTAGACCTAGGCTCGGGGCAGAGTAGAGCCGACCGAGAGACGTACATAATGGAATAAGACAAAATAGGATGAATAACGCCGAATAGTGTCAATAGTACTCCAATATTATCTAATAGTAGCAAATAGTACTCAATAGTACCCAATAGTGTCAAATAGTGTTTAATAGTACCCAATAGTGTCAAAATATGTTGACTAGGAATGAAATATCATGAGTGGATTAGTTAGTGATGGCATGGTGATGATGACTATCGGTCACATCAGTCAGAATCCCGCGGTTTTGCGGCCCCATAACCGAATAAAATAATATTATCGGGCCGGAGGCGGGTCCAAAACTAATAAAATAACTCATAAACGTATGAATAGTGAAGTATCTCAGGATTAAACAACGATTTCTACTCCATGAGAGGCAAGTAGCTGACGGCCCAGTGTAGGAGTGCCTAGGAAAATGATACTGAAATTTTTATCAGTATCATTAGTGCACAGAAAAATTAGGAAAAATTACTACAACAATATTTTGGGGATTATGGACTATTATTATTAAGGAAAATTAATTTCAAGGTGTAGAATCTTAGGCTATATGATCAAGCCTCCTACTATGTCAAAAAAGACATGTAATAGTGTTTTTAAGAACTATATATGACCTCATGGAAATGCTATCTATCTCCGTGCTATCTAAGTTGGATAACTAAATATAGCGGTTTAGAAGCGCTATCTATGAAGTACTTAGATAGGCTTTCAATATAAAAATGCTATTCGGGTTTTTACTTTTAGATAGCGTTTTTTTGTTGGTATAGCTATGAATTAACTATGGACTAACCACGACTACTGTAGCTATTTAGTAGCTAATTCAAAGTTTTTCAACTAAAATTCCAATTGAGAAATAGTTTTCATATATTAATATTAATTTTCATATATAAAAAATTTTATTTTAATAAAAAAACTAACCACATTATCGAATAACATTTAAATTGAACATTGAAGAAACACTTGTTATGTAAGATAAAAATAAACACCCCAATAAACATAGTCAAGATCACAACATTACTGTATTAATTGGAGCATATGATATATCAAAGTGATACTTAATACAATGGTAACTTACAAAATAAATATCATAAGTTAACTAACAAAATATCATAATTGAAACTACTCTTATTTATCAAGCATCAACAAACTCAGTTATAAGTTAAAAACAACCACCTTACACAATCAAATAAATAATGAATCATTGTACCCCAAATTTTTGAGTCAACAATGAAATAATTTGTTGAGGCTGCAAAATAAATTAATTTAGGCAATGGTATGAGTAAATAAGATTATATGGCACTGACACTGAAAATGGTATAGTTCAATAATAAGAATCATAAGGCACTAATTATATATGTAGTTATTGACAAAACAAAACCTCATAATTTTTTTGGTCATATTTTGAGTCAGTATAGTCTTTGCTTGATGTCAAGAGCTATTGAAAAGAAAAATCTCCTTCACATTCAAATTTATTTTTGCACTTTGTAGAAGCATGCTCTTAGTACTAACAAATCAATAACTTAATGATTCAATTTAAACAAGAGCAATACGAGCCACTTACGGTCACAAAAACTTGATAGCATATTCATCTACAAGTGTTTGACCCTTAAAAGTTAGCACAACAGAAGGCAAATCCAATTCCAAGGAGCATTGATTCCTAAATCACCAATGGTTGATGATATCTCTCCACCCAACATATGAAAGAGCTAGCATTTAAATCAACATTAGCAATTAACACAAATGTAGTTCATAGGAGATGAAGATAACTGAAGCAAATAGTCCAACGGAAAGCAACATGCTTTATAATAAGTTCTGAACTAGTTTTATAACAACTTCTGAAATGGTTTTATAACAAGTTATGGACTGGTTTTATAAGAACTGGTTCAATAACACTAAAAAAATGATTTTATTTGAAAATTTTTATTGCGATCAATAAAAATCGCTAATAAGAAATGAGTTTTCAAGCATTTTCTTAAATCGCTACAAGTTACTCCCTCCGTCCCATTTTACTTGACTTTTAAGGTTGGGACACGAGAATTAAGGAATATCATTAATATTCTGAGTTTTATAAAAATTATAAACTAATTCCCTACTATAAAATGACAATTAAATTGAGACAATTTTTTTTGGCTAAAACGTCAAGTAAAATGGGACGAAGGGAGTAAGATTTGTTTTGGCGGTTTTAGAATATTTGTGGCAGTTTTGGACTCCACAACCGTTTTATATAAAAATTATATAACTTATTATCTTTTAGTTTTTTCTTCGCGTCACTGATGGATTTCACTCACACTCGTCACAACACTCTGTTTCCCCCTAAATCCTCTGCGTTCTAAGCCTCGTCTCCATTGCTCGTTGCGGCTGTCTCCACCGCCTTCGTCTCTCCTCCGGTCGCCGCTAACATAGGCGTAAAAAAGAAAGGTCCTGCGGTCTCTCCCATAGATCGAGTTTTCCGTCGGTGACGAAATCCGAGTGCTACCTCAGTGCGACCATGGCTTCCATGTGCCCTGCATCGACGTGTAGCTCAAATCACATTCTTCATGCCCTTACTGCTGTCAAATTCTGGTGGTTTTTAGATGCGACAACTGTGGTGGGATCCCTGCCACTGCCATTCTAAAGCAAGATTCAACGTAAGGGAGGACGATGCCAATAGGTTCTTGCCTTAGCTTCAGCTTTGGGATTTTGTTCATATTAATTAACTAAAAATTAATGAATCATTTTCTTTCTCTAATATGGTCTATATTTATTAATATGTATTATATGAAGGGAATCAAGCATGTGGTCAGGGTGCAGCAAAATAAATGGATTCGCTCCCTCATTATGATCGTTAATGTGAAAACACGAATTAAGGCATAAAAGCTATGAAACAAAAGGTTCTACCTTTAAGGATTGCGAACGAGACAATAACAACCACGTCTCTAGTGGTGTCCACGTCAACAGCCAAACTAGGAAACCCTCATCAACTCTGCTAGTAGCCTTTAGAGAGTAAGAGCGATTGCTCATATGTCACACATGTCTAGGGTAGTGCATCTTATACTATATTTATAGAGTGGTGGCTAGGGTTTTATCCCTCACTCTATTAACCCTAACATATATGAGCCTGACCCATTATGTTATAATCCTAATCAAATTAGAATTAATATCTTTCCTAGCGGCTTGTTGTATGTGTGTGACCCAATGGGCTTTTAATATTTGGTTATGATATTAAAATAAAACTCCTTTATATTTAATATCATAAATAGTAAGTGGTATCTAGCAATACATCACTACTACCCAAATATTGAGAATGTCAACAACTTTGACTAATCCTATTTTATGATAATAATTTATATGATTTTTCCCTTTGTCCAAATATCTAATTGAATACAAAGGCATGGAATGTGTCAACCTTGTATAGTTCAATTTACGTTTTCTTGATTCCCAAGTAGACTGTACAGAAAATAAACATCTCATGTTTATCCTCCTGAGCATGGTCATGCAATTTGCAATCTCACTTTATCAAGAGGCATACATATATAACTCTTGTTACATATATAGGAGGGACAAATCCCATGTAGGTCACTCACATCCCACCACATAATTTATTATATGCCCAAAAACCAACTTTATGATCACCTTGTTACAAGCAACGTTTGATGATATTTATAGCATATAACTCCTTATGTAGGAATCATAGTGATGTCAGGTCAAAGGACTTCATATATCATTTATCAATTTAAGAAACGTTCATGACACTTATGTAACAATTCATGCAACGTTCTTAAGGTGGGTCTGTCCAGTACACTATTACTCTTAATATGTACTTATGTGAGCACATATCTCATATCCATGATCCGTGAGATGTGATCATCAATGAACTCACATACTGGTCTAAATGCATCTTTGTCCTAAGTTGATACTTGACTAGGGACTATTTTAAGAATAGTTCTTCATAAGATCTCACGATCAAGTCATCTACTTGATTTCTTATGAAGTTTGAGCTTACTATTCTAAGGACATTTATTATATTCTAAAAGAATGAATTGCCTTTATAAAATAACATGATACAAGTGATGGATGTTCAAAAACATATAAGTCTCTAGTGCATATACCTAACAATCTCCCACTTCACTAGAGACATTCAAACATAACTCTTATGCCTAATGATCTAGTGTGCCCTTCATGCTTCTGCTGCATAAGGGGTTTTGTTATAGAATCAGCGACTGTTTCCTGCTTCGAACTTTTCTAGAACACAACACCACCATTCAAACAAAACACATAACCTGATTGCGATCTTTGAATCATCTTTGTCGGTTTTGAGATCTATCTCTATAGATCCTGAAACCTAACACATAGGTAGCTTCGCCCAAATCTTTCATAGAAAAACAATCTCCTAACCAAGTCTATACAGACTGAAGGGTAGGAATGTCATTTCCTATGATGAGTATGTCATCTACATACAAACCAGAAAAACCACTATGTCATCACTAACCATTTTGTAGACACGAGGTACTTACATTACCATCCATGTCAGTTTTCCTTTTGAAAACCCACTTGCACCCTATGGGTTTTATCCCTTCGGGTGGCTCAATCAGGTCCATACATTGTTAGTGTACATGGAATCCATTTCAGATCTCATGGCTCCAAGCCATTTCTCAGATTCTGGACTCAAAAGAGCTTCTTGTTAAGTCACTAGCTCATCTTGATCCATTAGCAATACATCCCCTTCCTGAGACACAAGGAAAATGATAAGTGAAAAAAAGTTGATAAATTAATATATATTTTATTTCACTTATCAAGGACAAAATGGTAATTTTACCCCATTTTTATCCCTTTTTATTTAATATTTAATAATTTGTATTTATTAATCCTAGTTTAGAATTTGATGCTATTTTAATGGATTTATTGCTGATTTTTGCAGGATTCTTGAAAAGATTTAAATCAGAGATTAAATGGCATTAAATGAGGAGGATTTATGCAAGATTGGAGATTGATTGAGGACAATTAATTAAAGATTTGAATCATTAATGAGGAGATAGAGCCAACCAATCAAAGATATTGCAGACAAGCTTCCCAAATAAACAAGGATTGCACAATGAATACAAAGATATCGGAAAATAAAGGGAAACAAGGAAGGACAAACACGTGAAAACCAGTCTCGGGAAGAGATCAACAATTTAAAAGAGGAAAGTTGAAGCTGCAGACGCTAGCTGCGCTTCACCCCGCGCTATAGCGCAGGTGAAGCGCAACTCTCTGGAACCTGCGCTACAGCGCAGCTTGAAGCGCAGAACACGCAAATCACGTCCCTGTTGCCGTTTTTAAGAGGATCTCTTCCCAAATTTGCTTTGTCTTTCCTAATCTATAAATAGGAACCTCTTGCGTCAGTCGAAGGGAGTTATACAGTTAGTTGGTTAGCGAGTTAGATAGTCATTGTAATTCAGTGATTATGTATCAAAGCTAAGTTTAGAGTAGGAGAGGAGGAGCGCTTCACGAGGATTGAAGATGGTGACAACGTCTTCAATGGTTTGTATGGCTACTTCATGTAGTTAACTCTCCAGTAGGATTGGATGTAATTGATTCTATCCTTGAGTGTATATAAATTCTATATTATTATTTCAATGAGTCCCTATCTATAATGGTGGTAATCTTATTCTGTGCTTATTCCTAATTCCCACGCTTGCGTCTGGAGTTATAGGCTAGTCTTAACTCAAGTAGTTTAGATTAGGAACGAGAATGGGGGAGCGGATTCTGAAGAAACTCATTCTCTGATTGAATAAGATTACTCGGTTACTACTGACGGCTGAAAGGGGATGTTTACTAATGAGTGAGGGATAGTGTGAGTACTCTAAGTGAGGGAGCATTCGCCAAATAGGACTTAGTAATCGATAGCAAAGAGTTAGGGGGTTGTCAATCCAGGATTTGAACATGGGCGTATTCCTAATGAGTATAAGGTAGTGACAGTACTGGAGCGAAGGGTGCGTCTACCATTAGGCCTCGTTTATCGTCTAACTCTTACAAACTGAACAGAAGAGAGCAAAATAAGCCGAGATAAATCTGTCGCCTGGGAGAGCCCGCACAATTTATCCTTGAGTGTTAAGGTCGCTGGGTAGGGGCTTTAGCAATAAAGTTTGTCTACATATTTTATAGAGTATTACCTAAAATAATAGATAGTCTTTATATGCACAATGAGTGTGATGAGATGAAATCCAATCCTGATCCAAGTAAAGTGTCTCTAACTCTACCTTTCTAATTCCAATTAATTATCTACTCTTTTACCATTCTGCAATCATACTCTCTAAACTGTGCTTTCTCTTGATAAATACGATTTCAGTCTACATAAATAACCGTTCCCTGTGGATACGATACTCTTTCTTACTATTATACTGTTGGATTTGTGGTTCGCTTGCCAGAAACCCATCAAGTATTTTTGGCGCCGTTGCTGGGGAACGGTTCTAATTTGTGTAGATCTTTGAGGTCTATTTATCAAGGATATCTATCTTAGGATTTCTTTTATTTATTCTTCTTATTATTTTAGGAAATTTATAGTTTTTCTATTATTATAAATTTTTCTTCCACACTTACCATTTTCAAGTTTCTTGTTTTTGCTTTTGAGAGGCCAGGTGTCCTCCAATCAATTACCATTTGAAGCAAAAATAGGAAGGACATCAAGGAAGAACAAAAGTAGAAACAAGGAAAGGAGACAAGGGAGAAGTCAAGAAGAAAACAAAATATTTTATTTTTAATTATTTTATCTTAAATAGTTTCTAAAAAAAATATTATTTATTATTATTTAAAAAAATATTATTCTTTGTTATTATGTTTTTCTCTTTGTCTGAGCATCTTATTTCTCTTGAGAAAACAGGTAACAGAAAAAGGGGCAGAGCTCAAGGAGACAATTTCAACACTCTCTGATCACCCAAGAAGGAGAAGGGGACAAATTTCAAGGAGACAATCTCAACACTCTCTGCTCAACTACCTCAAGTGAAATAAATGTTAAATGGCTTATGCATGGCAGAATCAACCAAGGAGAACCCCTGGAGATTATGTTAGGTGGCAAGAACCAAGTTACTCCTCTCATGCACCGATTCAAGGTAACTTCTCCAATTACAACAATTATTCTAACAATTTTTCACAGGATTGGGGAAGTTACCAGAATCAGAATTTTGGGAGATACCAAGATGATGTTTCACTCCACATGCAACCTTCTTTTCAAGAACAACAAATTTACTCTTCCTATCAACAAAGAGACTCCCAATTTTATGAGTTTTTGGAAGAATTCAATCAAAGCAATATACAATTCCAGAAAGAGAGCGAAGAGAGAAGACGAAGCACTGACGCTTTGTTGAAACAGATGACAGAACAAAGGGAGTCAAGACTTTGTAAGAGTATCGAAGAAATTCATCAAGGCAATATACAATTTCAAAAGGAAGAGAAGAAGCAAGAAGAAAGAATGATGCTCTGATAGCACGACTAGCAAACCAAAGGGAGTCAAGACTTCAGAAGGAGATAGAAGAAGTAAGAAGAAACATTGACACCATGTTGGAACTGCTCAACAAGAAGAGAGAGTCTCCTGATGCAACAATTGAAGAGACAGCAGAAGCAATAGCTAACCAACAGTCAGAACAAATCTCAGAAGGGCATTCAGATAGTGACAATTTTATTAAAGAAAAGGGGGATGAACTCATGCCGTTTCAGCTGTATTGTGAAAGAGAAGGACTCACCGCTGGCCTCGTACTAGATGAGATAGAAAATATGATCAACCATTGGACCAAGCAATCTTCAGCAAATGCATTACCCAACCCCGAAGAGCAGTGCGACGACATTGTTCAAATGATAGGGGAGGAAATCAATGACAATCTGGCTGAAGAAGAAGAAGAAGAAAGAGAAGCTGAAGAAGAAAAGGAAGAAGAAGAAGGTGCAACAGAGGAAGAAGAAGAACAAGGAGAGGATGAAACAACAAAGATGGTGCTTAAAGAGGAGATTGACTGTGAAAGGGAGGTAGAGAATACAACATATGATGGTGACCAGGGAGATGGTGAATCAAAGCCCGAGGAAGGAAGGGAAGTGATTTCAAGAACAGAGACCATGCCTTATCCAACCAGTCCTTTAAAGGAAGATCAAGAAAGGCATGGTGCAAGTGATCAACCTTCCAGACCTCATAAAAGAAAGGCCTGCAATCACACTGACCAGAACAAGGCAAAGAGAAGAAACATCAAGCTAGACTTAAATTCAGAGCCTAGAGCCAGATTGAAGATCAAGTGGTCAGGTGTGTTTCATGTCAAAGAACCCCTCGAAGCAAAGAAATTGAGAGAATTCATTTGTGACTCATTCAAACTTGAGGAGAAGAAGATTCATGCACATCAAAGCAAGAAAGTAAAGAAAAGGACAGATTGCTCCAAGGCAAGATTATGGGGAGGTATACAGGCCAGGAAAAGGAAGGGTGCAGCACACAGGCTAATCAAAAGATTTCAGTTTCAGCCACCTTGAGGGAACAGGCGTCGAGCTATCAGACGTTAAACAAGCGCTTCCTGGGAGGCAACCAGAGATTTTTAAGTTTTAATTGTTTTCAATTTTATTTTGTTAATTAGGATTTTTCATTTTTTTTTGGATTTAGGAAATTTTCAAAATTGATTGGAATAAGTTTATGGAAAATAAAATTTTTTTAAAAAAATAGGAAGTAGCAGGAAATGTGATTGAAAATTGCAAAACTACATTCTGTTTTCTGCGCTTCAACCTGCGCTGTAGCGCAGGTAAAGCGCAGAAATTCAATTTTAGTCACTGTATTCTGCGCTTCACTTGCGCTATAGCGGAGGGTGAAGCGCAGGATACGAAATTTTAAAAATCTTTCTCATGTACTACTTCCTAAAGCTCTTCTTTTCACTCTTTCACTCACAAACTTCCATCAATTTTGAAACTTTCAGTTATATTTTTTTATTTTATTTTTACCAATTGAAATCTTCATTTACTCTATCTCTATGATTTACACTTTAGGGTAGCAACCTTAGGATTGTGAATATTATTGATTATTGCTATCTTAAATGTGATTTTTGCTGTGTGGAACATGAAGAGTAATTTGCTTGATCGGAATGCTCTTTGTTTTGTGAGTTATTAAATTTAAAAGTGTTATGTTCTGTTTCTTTCAAAAATTTTAAACTTTCACTTTCCATGGATTGATTGAATGCTTGCAAAACAATTGAGTATGTTCTGTTTTTAGGAAAGCATTACCAATTGCAGTGAAGTTTTGTTGTGAAGAGAATAATTATTTATGCATGTTATTGGCAGGCTTCCATGTTCTTCATGAATTGCACAAACTGCTGCAAAGTATAAAGACTAGTTGACCCCAAACCAATCAGGAGTACTAGACCCATACCCGGGCTTGCTGCTTGAAGATTTCGGATATTCTTGCAGTGGCCTAAGGGCAGGCCTATTTTCCCAGAGGGGGATGAAGCAGCAGCAAGACAAGGACTCACAATATACAGAGGATGAAGATTGATACTGGTGTTTTTCTTTCTTTTAGTTTTTCTTTTATTTTCTATTATTTTATAGATATTTTCTAGTTAATTAGGATTTCTGTTTCGTATTTTCAATTTTTCTTAAATTTTTAGAATTTTTTAAAATTTTTAGGACCTTAGGAAATTAGGAATCAAGGTAATTTTTTCCAATTCTCTGTAAATAAGTAGTTTAACTAACCAGATTAGGAAAGATGATAGGGTCTTGTGATTAATTCCATAATTAATTAGGATTAGGGTACTTCTCAAGAGAATCTATCAGGATAGTTAATTAAATCCATTAAGTGCTTTATCAAGGAATTTTAGCCATAACCGGTGAGCTGAGAGCCCAAACACTGATATTGAGAGCTTTTCACCGCTACTTGTCAACTGTTATTGCTTGAGTTTTTAAATTTTTGCTTGCTTGAAGAAGATATGGAAGTGACAAAGGCATATTTTGTGATTCTAATATTGTGCTCAGTGTCAAATAGCCAACCCTGATTAAATGTTTCCATTTATTGATTGCCCATTTGATCTTGAATATTTTCTTTGATGCACCCTAACCATATTCATTGAATATCACCTGTCCCTTAACACTTGGGATAGAGAGCAAGGTGCACCACAACAACATGGGACAAGAGGTTGGTGAAAAGTCACAGAGAGTCAAGAAAAGACACAAGAAAATCACAAAGAAGAATACTCCCCCATAAATAAATTCTCCATGTTATTATTATTTCAAAAAAAAAGAGAAAAAAAGAAAAAAAAAATTCTGCACAAAAGTGTGGAAATTGAATAAGTTGGGGGGAGAATTTTTTCAAACAAGGAGGCCAAACTGAAAATGGGTGACCATTTAAGAATGACCAGGTGAATTGAGAGAAGTCCCAAGCACAATCACAAGATGCTCTCTATTCAAAGTGTTCCTTGAATATAAAAAAAAAACCATGATTTCTTGATAGCCCTGCCTCATTACAACCTAATAAAGACCTTTTGATCCATATTAACTACTTGCAGGTTCAGATCTTGGAAACAACTATCAATTCTAGTTGTTCAACAGTGGTGAAAATGATTGAGGGAAACACTTACCCGTGAGAATGAGAGATTTCCTTGGTTTATCACTTACTGCTTTAATTGCTATTATTGAGAAAGTTTAATTGATGTTTGTATCTCTATTCTGATTGGTGTATGGTAATATCTCTTGATCCTCAAATTTTCTTATGTTTGGGAAGTGACTTCTGCTTAGGAAGGAGTTGAGGGATGATTACCTTGAATTAGTTTTGTTTTTGTAAAAATACACTAGGGGTTAGAATTGATTGTGATTGCAAAGAGGTCTCTTGCTTGAGGACAAGCAAGAATTCAAGTTGGGGGGAATTTGATAAGTGAAAAATAGTTGATAAATTAGTATATATTTTATTTCACTTATCAAGGACAAAATGGTAATTTTGCCCCATTTTTCCCCTTTTATTTAATATTTAATAATTTGTATTTATTAATTCTAGTTTAGAATTTGATGCTATTTTAATGGATTTATTGCTGATTTTTGCAGGATTCTTACAAAGATTTAAATCAGAGATTAAATGACATTAAATGAGGAGGATTTATGCAAGATTGGAGATTGATTGAGGACAATTAATTAAAGATTTGAAGAAGATTTGAATCATTAATGAGGAGATAGAGCCAATCAATCAAAATATTGCAGACAAGCTTCCCAAATAAACAAGGATTGCACAATGAATACAAAGATATCAGAAAATAAAGGGAAACAAGGAAGGACAAACGCGTGAAAACCAGTCTTGGAGAGAGATCAACAATTTAAAAGAGGAAAGTTGAAGCTGCAGACGCTAGCTGCGCTTCACCCCGCGCTATAGCGCAGGTGAAGCGCAAATCTCTGGATCCTGCGCTACAGCCTGCGCTGTAGCGCAGCTTGAAGCGCAGAACACGCAAATCGCGTCCCTGTTGCCGTTTTTAAGAGGATCTCTTCCCAAATTTGCTTTGTCTTTCCTAATCTATAAATAGGAACCTCTTGCGTCAGTCGAAGGGAGTTAGACAGTTAGTTGGTTAGTTAGTTAGATAGTCATTGTAATTCAATGATTATGTATCAAAGCTAAGTTTAGAGTAGGAGAGGAGGAGCACTTCACGAGGATTAAAGATGGTGACAGCGTCTTCAATGGTTTGTATAGCTACTTCATGTAGTTAACTATCCAGTAGGATTGGATGTAATTGATTCTATCCTTGAGTGTATATAAATTCTATATTATTATTTCAATGAGTCCCTATCTATAATGGTGGTAATCTTATTCTGTGCTTATTCCTAATTCCCACGCTTGCGTCTGGAGTTATATGCTAGTCTTAACTCAAGTAGTTTAGATTAGGAACGAGAATGGGGGAGCAGATTCTGAAGAAACGCATTCTCTAATTGAATAAGATTACTCAGTTACTACTGACGGCTGAAAGGGGATGTTTACTAATGAGTGAGGGGTAGTGTGAGTACTCTAAGTGAGGGAGCATTCGCCAAATAGGACTTAGTAATCGATAGCAAAGAGTTAGGGGGTTGTCAATCCAGGATTCGAACATGGGCGTATTCCTAATGAGTATAAGGTAGTGATAGTACTGGAGCGAAGGGTGCGTCTACCATTAGGCCTCGTTTATCTTCTAACTCTTACAAACTGAACAAAAGAGAGCAAAATAAGCCGAGATAAATCTGTTGCCTGGGAGAGCCCGCATAATTTATCCTTGAGTGTTAAGGTCCCTGGGTAGGGGCTTTAGCAATATAGTTTGTCTACATATTTTATAGAGTATTACCTAAAATAATAGATAGTCTTTATATGCACAATGGGTGTGATGAGATGAAATCCAATCCTGATCCAAGTAAAGTGTCTCTAGCTCTACCTTTCTAATTCCAATTAATTATCTACTCTTTTTACCATTCTGCAATCATACTCTCTAAACTGTGCTTTCTCTTGATAAATACGATTTCGGTCTACATAAATAACCGTTCCCTGTGGATACAATACTCTTTCTAACTATTATACTGCTGGATTTGTGGTTCGCTTGCCAGAAACCCATCAGAAACCATATCTCTCAGGTTGGTGACGTACCCTATCTGACCTACGCAAGTCTTGCGCTACTTGAGCAGGTGGCTCCACAACACTTTGCGGTATCTTCTCTTGTTCTATTATTGGCTCATGGCTACTCTGTGGTACTTGAATTTCTTCAAGTTCTACTTTCCTCCCACTTATTTTTTTAGAGACAAATTCCTTCTCTAAGAATACAGCGGTCCTAGCGACAAACACTTTGCCTTCGCTAGGATTATAGAAGTAGTAACCCTTAGTTTCTTTTGGGTATCCCACAAATAAGCACTTATCTGATTTGGGTCCTAGCTTATCTGAAACTTGGAATTTCACATAAGCTTCACAACCCCAAATCTTCATAAAAGACATACTAGGTCGCTTCCCAGTCCATATCTCATATGGTGTCTTTATGACAGCCTTAGATGGAACATGGTTTAATGTGAAGGCCGTTGTTAACAAACCATGACCCCAAAAGGAGTCGGGGAGACCAGAGTGACTCATCATGGATCGAACGATATCTAATAGAGTTCGATTTCTCCTTCCAGAAAATCCATTCCATTGAGGTGTTCTAGGAGGAGTGAGTTGAGATGTTATCCCACACTCTCTTAGATAGTCATCAAATTGTTGGCTTGAGTATTCTCCACCTCGATCTGATCGAAGTGTTTTAATAGTCTTGCCAAGTTGGTTTTGTACTTCATTCTTAAATTCCTTGAACTCTTCAAAGGACTCAGATTTGTGTTTCATCAGATACATAAATCCATATCTACTGAGGTCATCAGTAAAAGTGACGAAGTATTGAAAACCTCCTCTAGCCATTATGCCCATGGGCCCACATACATCACTATGTATGAGACCAAGAAGATCACCAGCCCTTTCACCTTTTCCGGTGAGTGGGGTTTTGGTCATCTTCCCTAATAAACAAGATTCACATGTCTCAATTGATTCAAAATCAAAAGATTCCAAATAGCCATCTTGATGGAGTTTGGATATGTGTTTCTCATTTATGTGGCCCAAGTGACAACGCCAAAGATAATTGAGTTCAAATCATTTGTTTTGACCCTCTTAGCACTTATGTTATAGATAGGCACTTCAAAGTCAATAACATATAGTCCATTGTTCAACTTTGAAAAACCATAAAATATATCAGTCAACTAAATTGAACAACTTTTGTGCTTTATTATGAATGAAAAACCACTCTTGTCTAAACAAGAAACGAAAATAATATTCCTACTAATGGCAGGAACAAAATAACAATTATTTAGTTCAATAACTAGCCCAGTTGGCAAAGTTAAATAATAGGCTCCTACGGCTAAGGCAACAACTCTTGCTCCATTTCCAACACGTAGGTCGACTTCTCCTTTAGCCAATGACCCACTCCTTTTAGGTCCTACACATTCACACAAATGTGAGATCCACATCCGGTATCCAATACCCAAGATGCAGTAGTAGGTAATTTGACTTCTATAACATAGATACTTGAAGCGGAAGTCTCACTTCCCTTCTTGATCTCCTCTAGGTACTTTACACAGTTTCCAATGCCCTGATTGGCCATAGTGGAAACATTTTCGTTCCTTAGCTATCTCGCCCAGAGGTACTAGGCTTATCCTTGCCTTTGTCCTTTGGTTTGAAATAGGGCTTCTTGAACTTCTTATTGCCCTTGCCTTTTACAGGTTGGACCATCAATATGGCCTTCCCTTTACCTTTATTAATGTTTTGCTCAACTATTGTTAACATGCTTAGCAATTCTGGTAGTGGTTTGTCAAATTCATTCATGTTGTAGTTCATGACGAATTGACTATAGCTGTCCGATAACGATTGCAAGACAAGATCAGTGGCCAACTCTTGGCCTAATAGGAATCCAAGCCCTTTTAGGTTTTCAATGTACCCAATCATCTTGAGTACATGAGCACCAACAGGGCTTCCCTCTGTCAGTCTACATTGATAAAGTGCCTTTGAGACTTCAAATCGTTCATGCCTAGCTTGGCCTTGATAAAGTCTCTTTAAGTGTACGATCATATCGCATGCATCCATGTTCTCATGCTGTTTTCAACATTCATGGTAGCAAGCATAAGGCAACCTACATCGAGAGCATCATCCAGATGCTTTCTAAAAGCATCCTTATCAGCTTTCGAAGCATTTGCAGCGGGTGTTTCAGGAACAGACTCTTCCAGGACATATAGCCTTTTCGCATGCCTAAGGACAATTCTTATGTTTCTATACCAGTCTAGAAAGTTAATTCCAGACAGTTTGTCCTTCTCAAGGACAGATCGCAGTAAAAGGTTATTTGTTCGTTGCTATGGTAATCATGCACGTAAGTATCATATAACAAACATATTTAATAAGGTCTTTGATTAAATATGCCTCCCACTATTTTGATTCAAAATAAGTACCCTCAATATAAAGAATCATAAAATCCCATCACTAGATTTTCTAGTGGGACAAGATCCATATTTCACCTAATTTTAAGTCAGCTTTAGTTGATCACTTAAGAAAAGTTTATTTAGGTAGGAACACACTTCCAATTGCATCTCATACAACTCTTGGATAGTTAGGTGAATAACTCTTATTCTAATTCATCTTATGAATTAATGCCTAACTTAGTGCCTTGATGGAATTCTGGAAAGCGAACCAAAAGTCCAGCAATATAATAGTAAGTACGATATCGTATCCACAGGGAACGGTCAATTCGCATGTACTCGTGATCTATTTATCAAGTGAGAATGACGGATTTATGAGAATAATTATGCGGAAAATAGAAATTGCAGAATAATAAATAAAAACAATGGAAAGGAGGAGTTGAGAGCACTTTACTTGGATTAAGATTGAACTTCGTATCATCTCACCCTTCGTGTATGTAAAAACTATTTATTATTTATGACTATATTCTTGTAATGACTTAGCCAAACTGAATTGATAAAACCCCGAGTTACCAGCAGCCTACCACTCAAAGATAATCCATGCGGGTTCTCCCAAGCGAAAAATTACCCTCGGCTCATTAAGCTCGTAATTAATTAATTATTGTCCCATTCGTTTGAATCGTCCATTAATTGCAGTTCCCTATAAACGCACTTCATTCAAGGGCTGTCACTACCCCCTCAATCACAAGACCCCGTTTATCCCTCACATACAATTAACTTTCAATTTTGTTACTATCGATAACCATACCTTCCTATAGACGCTCTTCATTCGGGGGCTGTCACTACCCCACCAATCTTGAGACTCCGAATATATTTGAATATGACTACCGAGTACCCTTACACAATCAGAGTTTGAGTTCCCTATGTCTAGGCTCCCACATCCTCAGTCCTAGCTGGAAGTCTCTATCCACATTATGTCACAGACACTAGCCTATAACTTCGGCGCACGCGTGGAAGTTAGGAATCAAGCGCAGAATAAGGGTACCGAAATTACAAAATAGGGAATCATAAATAATAAAATAGAGTGTACATACACTTGGGGATAGAATCAACAACATTCAATCCTACTGGAGAGTTAGCTACTCATGGTAGCCATACAAGCCATCGAAGAATCTGTCACCTTCTTCAATCCTCGTGCAGCGCTTCGCCTCTCCTATTCTAAAAGTAGATATGGTGCATGAAATTATACTAATCTTGTACTACTCCCTGCACACCTTGATCTGGTGCAGGAGGTTCCTATTTATAGGCTAAGGAAAGACAAAAGAAGATGGGAAGAAATCTATTTAAAAACGGCAACAAGGCAAGAAGTACGAGTTCTGCGCTTCACCTTCACTACAGCGTGGGTGAAGCGCAGATGTCAGAATTGCTGCACTTGACCTACGCTACAGCACAGGTGAAGCGAGCAACACGAGTTGCACAGCTTCAATATCTCTCTTTTTAACTTGATTTCTTCCCGAGACTGGTTTTGGTTGATTCTCTTTCCTTGTGTCCCTTTTTCTTGATGAAATCTTGCACTTATTGAGCATCTTGAATTTAAATTGGAAGGTTGTCTGCAGAATCCTTGTTTAATTGGCAGCTGATATCTTCATTAATTGGTCTCAATTGAACTTCAAATCTTCATTAATTGTCCTCAATTAAACTTCAAATCTTGCAAATATCTCCCCGATTTAATGCTATCTTCTCTCCATATCAAATCTTTGCCATAATCTGCAAAAATCAGCCAAATTTATATTAAAATAACATCAAATTTAAATTCAAGACTAATAAATACAATTTATCTAATTATTAATAAAAAGGGATAAATTTGGGGCAGAAAATACCATTTTACCCTTGACAAGTGCACTAAAAAGTACTCTAATTTATCATATATTTTTCACTTATCAAATACCCCCCAACTTAACTTCTTCCTTGTCCTCAAGCAAGAGACCTTCTTGTAATCAAAATTAATTCAATCCCCTGTATAACTTGAAAACAAAAACAAACTCAAGGAAAACTTTTCATCATCTCCTTGTTAAGCAGCAATCACTTTCCAAATGTCAGAAAAAATCAGGATTAAGAGATTTTACCAATCCTCAATCAGAACAAAACACAATCATCAGTTAAACTTCTCAAAAATAGAAATTAAAGCAATAAGTGATAAATCAAGGAATTCTCTCAGTCTCACGGGTAAGTGTTTCCCTCAATCTTTTTCACCACCGTTGAGCAACTAGAATTGATAGTCGTTTCCAACTTCTAAACCTGCAAATAGTCAATATGGATCAAAAGGTCTTTTCTTTGGTTGTAATAAGGCTGGGCTATCAAGAAATTATGGTTTTTCTGGATATGCAATAAACACTTTGAATAGAGAGCATCTTGTGATTGTGCTTGGGACTTCTCTCCATCCACCATTTCATTCTTGATTTATTACCTTTTTTAGCTGGCCTCTTTGTTTGAAGATGTACTCCCCCCATCTTATTAAATTTCACAATATTTTTTTTTTCTTTTTTTTAGTACAGAAAAATAGAGAATTTATTCATGAGGGAGTACTCTTCCTTTTTTGATTTCTTGTGCCTGCTCTTTAAATTTTCTTGACCTTTCAATTCACCAACCTTTTGTCCCATTTTGTTGTGTTGCACCTTGCTCTCTATCCCAAGTGTGAAGGGATAGGATATAATCATTGAGTATGGCTGGGGTGCATCAAAAGAAACATTAAAGGCTCAAATGGGCTATCAAAAATTGGAAAAATGTAATCAAGGTTGGCTATTTGGCACTGAGCAAAATATTATAATCACAAAATATGCCTTTGTCACTTCCATATTTTCCACTAGCAAGATAAAATTCAGAAACTCAAGAATAACAATTGACAAGCAGCAGTGAAAAACTCTCAATTTCAGTGTTTAGACTCTCAGCTCACTGGTTTTTGGCTAAAATTTCTTGATAAAGCACTTACTGGTTTTAATTAGCTATCCTGATAGATTCTCCTGAGAAGTATCCTAATTCTAACTGATTATGGAGTTAATCATAAAACCCTATCATCTTTCTTAATCTGGTTAGTTAAACTACCTAATTACAGAGAATTCGGAAAAATTTTACCTTGAATCCTAATTCCTAAGGTCCTAAAAATTTTAAAAATTCTAAAAATTAAAAAAAATGAAATACAAAACAAAAATCCTAATTAACTAAAAAAATTCTATAATATAATAGAAAATAAAAGAAAAACTAAAAGAAAGAAAACACCAGTATCAATCTTCATTCTCTGTATCCTGTAAGTCCTTGTCCTGCTGCTGCTCCACCTCCCCCTGGATGAATAGGCCTGTCCCCAGGCCACTGCAAGAATATCCGGAACTCTTCAAGCAGCATGCTTGGATATGGGTCTAATACTCCTGATTGGTTTGAGGTCAACTAGTCTTTATACTTTGGAGCAGTCTGTGCACTTTTGATTCTCATGGGATCATATTCTTTGATCCTCTTCACAATGCCTTCTCCTCGTGAGATAAAGCCACGGGAAAGACCAAAAATTTAATTCTGACATCTGAAAAGTCAAATAACAACACATTTAATTCAATGATGCCTTATTGCAAATATCAATTCATGAAGAACATGGAAGCCTATCATTAACCAATTTGCATGCATAATTCAAAGAATTAATATCTTCATAACAAAAGTTCAGTGCACTTGGTAATGACTTCCTAAAAACAAAACATACTCATTTTTTTGCAAGCATTCAATCAATCCATGAAAAGTGAAAGTTCAAGATTTTTGAAAGAAACATAGCATAACACTTTCAAATTCAATAACTCACAAAACAAAGAGCATTCCAATCAAACAATTTTGTTCTTCATGTTCCACACAGCCAAAATCACATTTAAGATAGCAATTATCAACAATAGTCATAATCCTAAGGTTGCTACCCTAAAGCTCAAATCATAGAGTAAATAAAGATTTCAATTGGTAAAAATTGAGACTTGAAAGTTTCAAAATTGATGGAGGTTTGTGAGTGGAAACAATGAAAAGAAATGCTTAGGAAGTAGAGAAACAGTACATGAGAAAACAAACAATTTTAAAAATTTCGTACTACTGCGCTTCACCTGCGTTACAGTGCAAGTGAAGCGCAGAAGACAATGACCAAAATTGCATTTCTGCGCTTTACCTGCGCTACAACGTAGGTGAAGCGCAGAAAACAAAATGTATTTTTGCAATTTTCAGTCACGTTTTCTGCCACTTCCTATTATTTAAAAATTTTATTTTCCACAAACTTATTCCAATCAATTTTGAAAATTTCCTAAATCCTAAAAAATGAAAAATCCTATCACAAACTGAAAACAATTAAAAACTTAAAAATCACTGGGTTGCCTCTCAGGAAGCGCTTGTTTAATGTCTTCTAGCTCGACGTCTGTTCTTTCAACATGGTTGATATTGGAATCCTCTGGTCAGCCTTTGTGATATACCCTTGATTCCTTTTGGCAGTGAGTCTACCCATCTTCTTGCCTCGGGCCAATTGTGACTTGAATTTACCCATTTGGTCTTGTGTCTGGGGTTAGACCATGTTGCTGACTCCTTGGGCCTGACTTTTCTCTTCTTTAAAGTCTTTTGTTGAGTTGCATAGGTCTTCTCCTCTTGAAACTTGGAAAATTCAAGATCTTACTCTTTTTGCTTCACAAGGGTCCTTGGTATGGAATATGCCTGACCACTTTGTTCTCAATCTGGCTCTATGCTCTGAATTTGATGAAAACTTGACTTTTCTTCCCTTTGCCTTTGGCAACCTTCATTGAAATTTAAAAATCCCATTAGTAGGATTCATCATTTCAGGAGTTTGTTGTAATTTGGGGATTCCTCTATCAATATGAAACACAATACTTTCATCTTTTGAGCTTAGTTCATATTTTCCCCGATCAACATCAACAATCATCTTGGCAGCTTTCATGAAGGGTCTTCCTAAAATTAGGGGGTCATCAGTATCCTCCTCTTCTATCTCTGCAACGTAGAAGTCCACAGCATATGCAAACTTGTCCACCTTGATTTGTATATCCTCTATTATCCCATAAGGGTGTTGGGTGGATTTATTTGCAAGAAGTAACTTTACCTTTGCAAGCTTGACGTTCACATTACCCAGCTTGTTAAAATACGATAGCGGCATCAAATTGATGCTCACTCCAAGATCCAATAAAGTTTGAGTAGGTGGTAAGTTACTAACAGAGATAGGTATAGTAAACTTACCTAGGTTAAGTGACTTACTTGTGATGTAGACCTCTTCTTTATGATCTTCTTCTTCCTCTTGTACTGCTTCTTCTTCATCTTGATGAACAATCCGTTTGAGTAGTTCTTCCTGTGGCAGTTGTTCTTTAAAGATGATTGCACTACATCCTGCTTCTAGTTCTACAGTCTCTTCTGGGAATTTCCTCTTCTTGGTCAACACTTTTTTCATGAATTTGGCATATGTGGGCATTAGTTCCATGGCTTCTATTAAAGGAATGTTGATCTGCAGCCTTTTCATTATATCCATGAATCTGATAAATTCCCTATCACGACTCTTTTTGGTAGAATTCTTGGGGTATGGTAGCTCTCGGTGATGAAGCTCTGGTGGAAGTTTCTTTTCTCTTATCTTTGATTCAATCTTGTGTTATGATTCATCTTTCTCTTTACTTTCTTTATCAGCTACAATCTCTTGTTCCGTCCTTTCTAAGACTTCTTTTTCCGCTACCAAGTTGTCACCAATACCTTTTCCTATTTCTTTGCCGCTTCTAGTGGATATTGACTTGCAGAACTCTTGTTGTTCATCGAACTCCCTTCTGATCTTCTCCACTTGCTTTGCTAGATGCATGAATGTTTCTTGCATTGATTTCTGACTGGCTGTCATATCCTGTGTGAGCCTGTTGAGCTTTTCTTCAATCCTGGAGTTGATATCAGGCACTATGGTGATACTCCCTTGATTCTGATTTTTGTCACGGCTCATTCCGCTGTCTAAGAAATAAACTTGTTCCATCCGGAATTCGGGGTAAGCACAATGCCCATTGGGGTGATTTTCTTTACAAAAGTCGCATACCAAGCTTGAAGTCATTTCCGCGACAGTTTGCGTCACTTGCTGTTTTTGGAGGATCATTTGCACTTGTTGGCTTAACTTCTCCATTTGTTGATCAAGGAATTTGACATTATCTTGTTGAAGAGGCTCTTCTTTTTGAATATTCATTCCCCAACATAGATCCCGTTGACTGCTCAGAGCACAGTTGTCAATGACTGTAAGTACCTTTTCTACATTTACTGATAGAATTGCTCCTCCTGTTGCGACATCTATGAAGGATTTGTACTTTGGCTTGAGTCCATTGCAAAAAATGTTGAGTTGTATAACATCATCAAAGCCATGAGTAGGGAACTTATGCAGCAAGGATTTGTATCTCTCCTAAGCTTCATATAACGGTTCGTTTGCTTCTTGCTTGAATGAGGAGATGTCGGTTTTGGCTTGAATGTAACGTGGTAGGGGAAAGAATTTTCTCAAGAATTTCTCTTCTACCATGTTCCAATTATTCAAACTTTGACTAGGCTGTGACTTCAACCACTCCTTAGCTTTCCCTGTAAGAGAAAGGGAAAATAAACGTAAGTGAGCAACCTCTTTGTCTTTTTCCTCGAAACCCATAGTTTCAACTAAATCAAAAAATGTATACAGGTGGTCATTTGGATCTTCGTGTTCTAATCCTGCAAACTGTTGAGCTTGAACAAGCTGGATATGCGATGCTTTTAATTCCAAGGATTTTGGGAAAGTTGGGAGGACAATACGTAGCCCTTGATGCCTCATGTAGTCTCCCAAGACTCTTTTTGGTTGAGTGTCCTCCATTTTTTTTAAATAAAAATAATAATTAATACAATAATAATAATTTAATTTTTTTAAAAAAAGAAAATAATTAAAAATAAAATATTTTTGTTTTCTTCTCGACTTCTCCCTCGTCTCCTTCTCTTGTTTCTGCTTCTGTTCTTCCCTGATGTCCTTTCTGTTTCTGGATCAATTTGTAGTTGATGTGAGACATCTCGCTTCTCAAAAACAAAAACAAGAAAACTTGAAAAAGGTAAGTTTGGAAGAAATTTAATAATAATGATAAATACAAATAACAGTAAATTCCTAAAAATTCCTAAAATAATGAAAAATAAAAATTCCTAAAAAAAATTAATAAAAAAGAAATCCTAAGATAAATACACTTGATAATTAGACCTTGGAGGTCTACACGAATTGGAAACTGTTCCCCGACAACGGTGCCAAAAATACTTGATGGAATTCTGGCAAGCGAACCAAAAGTCCAGCTCCAGCAGTATATATAGTAAGTAAGATATCGTATCCACAGGGAACAGTCAATTCGCGTGTACTCGTGATCTATTTATCAAGTGAGAATGACGGATTTATGAGAATAATTATGCGGAAAATAGAAATTGCAGAATAATAAATAAAAACAATGAAAAGGAGGAGTTGAGAGCACTTTACTTGGATTAGGATTGAACTTCGTATCATCTCACCCTTCGTGTATGTAAAAACTATTTATTATTTATGACTATATTCTTGTAATGACTTAGCCAAACTGAATTGATAAAACCCCGAGTTACCAGCAGCCTACCACTCAAAGATAATCCATGCGGGTTCTCCCAAGTGACAAATTACCCTCGGCTCATTAAGCTCGTAATTAATTAATTATTGTTCCGTTCGTTTGAATCGTCCATTAATTGTACTTCCCTATAAACGCTATTCATTCAAGGGCTGTCACTACCCCCTCAATCACAAGACCCTGCTTATCCCTCACATACAATTAACTTTCAATTATGTTACTATCGATAACCATACCTTCCTATAGACGCTCTTCATTCGGGGGCTGTCACTACCCCGTCAATCTTGAGACTCCGAATATATTTCAATATGACTACCGAGTACCCTTACACAATCAGAGTTTGAGTTCCCTATGTCTAGGCTCCCTCATTCTCAGTCCTAGCCGGAAGTCTCTATCCACATTGTCACAGACACTAGCCTATAACTCCGGTGCACGCGCGGAAGTTAGGAATTAAGCGCAGAATAAGGATACCGAAATTACAAAATAGGGAATCATAAATAATAAAATAGAGTTTACATACACTTGGGGATAAAATCAACTACATTCAATCCTACTGGAGAGTTAGCTACTCATGGTAGCCATACAAGCCATCGAAGAATCTGTCACCTTCTTCAATCCTCGTGCAGCGCTTCGCCTCTCCTATTCTAAAATTAGATATGATGCATGAAATTATACTAATCTTGTACTACTCCCTGCACACCTTGATCTGGTGCAGGAGGGTCCTATTTATAGGCTAAGGAAAGACAAAAGAAATTAGGAAGAAACCTATCGAAAAATGGCAACAAGGAAAGAAGTACGAGTTCTGCGCTTCACCTGCGCTACAACGTGGGTGAAGCGCAGATGTCAGAATTGTTGTGCTTCACCTGCGCTACAACGCAGTTGAAGCGAGAAACACAAGTTGCACAACTTCAATATCTCTCTTTTTAACTTGATTTCTTCCCGAGACTGGTTTTGGTTGGTTGTCTTTCCTTGTTTCCCTTTTTCTTGATGAAATCTTGCACTTATTGAGCATCTTGAATTTAAATGGGAAGGTTGTCTGCAGAATCCTTGTTTAATTGGCAGCTGATATCTTCATTAATTGGTCTCAATTGAACTTCAAATCTTCATTAATTGTCCTCAATTAAACTTCAAATATTGCAAATATCTCCCCGATTTAATGCTATCTTCTCTCCATATCAAATCTTTGCCATAATCTGCAAAAATCAACCAAATTTATATTAAAATAGTATCAAATTCAAATTCAAGACTAATAAATACAATTTATCTAATTATTAATAAAAGGGATAAATTTGGGGCAGAAAATACCATTTTACCCTTGATAAGTGCACTAAAAAGTACTCTAATTTATCATAGATTTTTCACTTATCATGCCTCTAGGTTTTTCAATCCTATTGAATATACCTAGTTAAGTCAAAACTCAATGGTTGACAGTTGGATATTACTTTTATCCCATCACGCCTCACTAAAATAGATAAAGGTACCCTGCTTTAGCAGACCCACTCTTCATCGATTCTAGCCTTGACGAGTGTCATTCATTGCAAGACAAAACACGACTTAATATTAGTGCCTCTAGGTTTTTCAATCCTATTGAATATACCCAATCAAAACCCAATGATTGACAATCGGATATAACTTTTATCCTATCACGCCTCACTAAAATAGATAAAGGTACCCTGCTTTAGCAGACCCACTCTTCATCGATTCTAGCCTTGACGAGTGTCATTGATTGGAAGGCACACAAGCATTGAGGGATTTGATCGCTTTAATTTTTTTCCTTTGTTAAACTATTTAACAAACATACAGGCATGCATCTCATACAAATAAATGGTTATGGCCTCCTAAAATTCCAATACAAAATTACATCATGTATATAATCTTGAAGACTCCATCCACATGTCTCCACATGCCCTCATTGACTCCATGTCCTCTCGGTTATATTACATAACAAGAATAAACCTCGTTTAACATACGAGGGGATAGAAATGAGAAAAGAATTAAAAATAGAATATGATGCCACCTGTCAGTAGAACTCTGAGCTGTCAGCTGGAGGCTAGGATCAAGCATGGAGCTGCTAAAATTGCTTGGAGCTGAGCTAAACATGAGTCACCATCTACATGGTCAACCCATTGACCTTTGACCTTGGACTCAAGTCAATACCCAAGACTCTACTTAATTAGGATTAATAATTTTAGGAATTATGATGTAATTAGGAATTATGATGTAATTAGGACATGCTTGTAATTTTCCTATTTTCTTCCCATGTTGGGCGCTAGCTTTGTGGGTTTATTGGCTTAAGTATTAGCTTAGCTAATTAGCCAAGGGGTTAGGGGTTCAACACCCACTTAGGAGAGTTTTCACTCATCTTTTATTTTTTCCATTTTCCTTCCCCCTCTTGGCCGCCCCCTCACTCCTATAAATAGGAGGCTCCCCTCTCTTGTATTACAACTTTGATGAATAGTAAAGACATTATGCCCAAATTTCTCCTCATTGGTGAGTTGAGAGTAGGCTTGGTGGTTCTTGCTTAAACCAACCAGAGACTTTTCCGATTCTCCTGAATCAGTGGCGTCTAGCACTGGACTTATCTGTTGTGGGTGGATTCCTGCTTCAGTGGCGTCCCAACCATTTCTTCCTCTCCACTTTTTCTTTCATTTTCTCTCATTTTCTTGCTTTTTCTTGCGCAATTATAGCTGCTGCTCTGCACCTATAATTCGAATTTTAATTGCTATATTTTGATTCTAATCGGTCGTTTTTGCTCAATTTTAGATCCTACAACTATCTTGCTATCAATTGGTAATCAGAGCTTTGTTGAATTGAGCAATTTTGGAGCACTTTGGGGGCGGTTTGTGCGCTGCATTGGGTCTGTTCTTGGTGCAAAATTTTTGTAACGTCCTAATTTCTCAACTCTAGAACAGTGTCCGTTGGAAACACCATTCCTGAATTTCCGAAATTATTTCGTTCAATTTCAATATCGTCAAACAAAAGCTTAGGCTTTCCAACGATTTGCTTAAGTTGTTGCTAATACATACATCACAAATTCATACATATTGCAATTCTTAATTAAACTTAGGGAAAGAACCTACACTTGGAGTGGTGTGGTTCATGAGATTCATACCGGAAATCCGGCAGAGTCTCCCCTAAAAACTGGATATTACCAATTTCAAGTTAAACCTGAAACTCAGTAAAACTACCAACACAGTTTAATAACCTGAATTCACTAATATCATAATAGGGCCTCCGTGGCCAGAACATAATATACATACACATATACATCATTATTTAGCTACCTAGCATTACATATGAACTAATTCAACAAAATGAGTCTTCTATTGGAAGTACTACTCCGCTTCACCATTTCTTTCCCTGCTTTATCATCACCTGGGATCACCTGCACAACTAGAGTATATCCCCAGAACGTGGGGTGAGACTACGTCCCAGTGAGCATGATAATAGTGTGTGCATGTGTGGGGAGGCAAAACACATGGCAAACAACAATATAGAAAAGATGAACAATTCATAAAACACCTAGAATGAAAGTACAAGACATGTAACATCAATCATTCAATGGCATTTATAAGTGGAATGATAATCATGGGGAATTATCAGCATGTCCATGCAACAATAGATCAACTCAAAACTACTCAATCATGTTCTTCACAAAGAATTCATCAAACATAACCATGATAACTTAGACAATTAACATTAATTCTTAAATACTGAATTCTGTACCATGGATTTTAACCTTTTCCTTAGGCTAGACTGAGCTCAGACTAACAGGAACCGTCGTCCCTGAAGGCCGGAAGACCTTACCTAAAACCTTTGCCAAGGCCATAAAGACCCAAACCTTTGCCAAGGGCCAAAGACCCCAATCATATCTTTATACATGAAACATACTTGAATTGAACATTATCATCATATACATTCCATTCATGAATGAAATTCATAAGGTAATCTAAATCATTCCATTTCAAAACCTTAATTTCAACTAGAGCAATTAATAGAGTAATAATCATTTTCCATGAACATGATGGGGTAAAAACATGCACAAGCATCATGGAATACATAACATAAGCAATTATATGCATAATTACATCTCAAACCTTCATCCTCATGAAAACCCCCAATTTCCTTTAACCTAGGGTTTGCATTTCAAAGAATACATCCAAATCAACAACCCTAACTTTCTCTAATCAACAATAACCATGAATTTAAGCAAGGGAAGGTAGAATAGAGATCATACAAGGGAATTTTCATGACAAATAAGCAAGTAAGTAAATCACACTCACCTTAGGGAAAGAAATAGGGGCGGATGAGAGGTGGAGAGGGGAAATCCCAAGCTCCCCAAGTGGTTGGGAACCTTAAAAATGCTCCATGATCTTCCATTTCTTCCCCCTTCAAGCTCCCAAGCTTCCTCTCTCTTTAGAACTCGCTTTCCCTCTCTCTAGAAACACTAGGAAACCAAGAAAAATGATGGGAGAGAGAGAAACCCTCTGTTTTTAAAAACTGAGTTCGCAAATTTTCTCTCAAGCGAAACAAATTCGCTTGAGCGAAAATGACCCAGGAAAAGTACCCTCTCTGGACGATTTTCGCTCAAGCGAATTATTTTCGCTTGAGCGAGTATGAGTCTGTTTTGGGAGTTCAAATGAGCTCGGAACCCTATCATGTAACCTATCAAACTGAAGCCCCAAAAGTTAGCTTTCTAATGAAAGTGGAATCACCTTAATTGGACATCCGTTGCTCTAGATATTTGCGAATTTGATCACCAAGGTCATTAGGCCTATCTCCCAAAATTAAGCAATAACCTCAGTTTGTGCCCCTCTTGGTTCAAATTCCACTCTCTCCTTCTCAAACCTACTTCCTATTCTTCGAAACTTCTTCTAACTTAGTTCTTCTCATCCAAACCTTCCCCACTCTAATCCTTCATAAATCCATTCCCTTGACTACGAGGCTTACTCTTCCACGCTTAAAGGCTAAGATCTAGGGTGTTGCTTTTCTTTTTAACTCTTAGTCCCTCCTCTATACTCTTTTAAGACACATGGTTCCAAATGGATATTCCCTAATTTATTGTCTGAAGTCACATTTAACCTCCGAATTCTCATCCTACTTCTAAATTCCTTTCTTAGCTAGGTCTACCGCCTAAGGCTTTTCTTATGTTTCCTAGGTTCCCGTTTTCGGGATGTTACAATTCTACCCCCTTTAAGGAGTTTTGTCCCCAAAATTCGCTCCAATTATCTTTTAACTCCAATTCACCTCCTAACGACCGCTAGGTTGTACTCTTAGAGTCCTCCTAATTCTTGTTTGTTAGCTAAAACCTTCATTGCCCAAGGTGACTCAAGGCTCTAAGAGTTGGTTGACCTCCTAATCTCGCCTCTTCTACATTCTATTTCAATTCTGGTTCTCATTGCTTCTCTGAATCTCGTTCTAGGGCTAACTCGATGCGTTACTGTCCTCACCTCTCTCTTCTCTTCTCACCTCCGACGTTAAGTTCCTAATCTGACTCTCTTAATTCGCTCACGGCGTCTAGATCATCTAAAAGTGCACTCTTATGGTTCCTTATCTTTAAGCACTACCCCTGTTGATGTTGTGTTATCTTACAATCGTTCCTAAACTTGGAAAGCTCCTAATGAGTCCTATCTTACCCCAGAATTCCCTAACACAACTTCTAGATGACTAAGGGTCATATCTAAATAAATTCACTCCTTCAAATTCTTCCCCTCACCTAGGGGTATCCTAATGTCAAAAAGGGGAATAGGTGTAGGCTTCTGCTGCGCACTCTGGTTAAAAGGGGGGTCGGGTTGGGTCTATCCCATAATCCCCACCTACGACCGTTTCCTTGCCTATCTCTAACCTTCCGTACTAGAGTAATTAACCGCCTTGTTACATATGTTATGAGTCCTCAAATCTCCTTTTATATGGCTACCCCCCTTAAGGGGTTAGCCCTTCCTAGCAACACTATAGGCTCTAAGTCTTCCTCCTGAAACTATCCTGCATTCCTAAGGATCTGACTAGTTGAAACACAATCCTCTAAAAACATTAAATTATCACTAATATAAATAACACACAGGTCTCGAGAAAAGATTAAAGTTTGCAATCAAATGAACACATCGCAACAGAGTAATGAACCCAGAAATGAGCCCTCTCTGGAAGATTCTCGCTTGAGCGAGACCATTTTCGCTCAAGCGAAAAACGTCCAGAGAGCCCTAAAAAATTTCCCTGTTCTCGCTTGAGCGAGATCATTCTCGCTTAAGCGAGATATGAAGAAAACCAATTCCTTAATTCTACTGCATGATTCGCTCAAGCGAGGATAGGCTCGCTTGAGCGAGAACCCTGCAACTTGATGTCCTAATTTTAGACCCTCCGTGCTTTTCTTACCAATTTCTTACCTCTGTTATTCTCTACTCACCTTTATCAGATTACCACACCCCTAACCAACGTAAGTTACGACTAATTTTCCCCCTTAACATCCCCAAGCAACAACCAATCAAAGGGTTTAGATTTTACCCTCAACCACTAAGGTCCCGATTCCAATCATGTTCAAGTCGTGAGTTCGAATTTCTCTTAAATCGCTAAACCATTCTCATGGGGCTAAGGAAAACGTTAACATCCAGTCCAAGAACTCTATTAAAAGGCCGCATCATAATACATGCACATTTTAAGGATTAAATGGATCTAAGGTTATCATCTCACCCATATTAAATTGAAAGGATAAGGGAAGGCTACAACCTCAATTCCTTTGCAAGACCTACTACTCCCATGGGATAAAATTCCTAATCAATCCTTTGAAAGGGTAAACTAACCACCACCTGATCGATAAGTCGAGTCTTGGATTGACAAGGTATACTATATTCCAACTTGGTCTCTAGATTCAGAAATCCTCCAATAGTTCATGTAACATGGATACACTAAATAGCTAGATAATGATCATGTACTTATGAGAATCGAAACTACTTCTAATAACCATTTTGGCACTCTAAGAGTATTAGTCTAATACCTTAGGGGACAAGGGATTGGCTTACCTACTGCATACTAAACCAAATCGCGGGATGTAACGACTTAAATATTCTTACCTCCATCATATTGAAATCGTTGAATGTAGCAATAACCGCCCGCATGCGCATACACTATTAGGGACCTGAAGTAAGGAAGGCAAGTGTGTGGGTTTGGAGGCCTAAATTCCATCCTTCTACTTGTCTTTAAGACTACCCGGCCTCAAGGAGGTAACTTAAAAGAAAAACTAGGATTTACTTCTCGTAAGTTCCATACTTCCCCTCTAACTCCTCCCTATTAAAACTCTAGCCCACTAAGCAAGAAATCCTATATTCACAAGACCTCAGCTCAAAAATATTCATCCACAACTCTATAGAGTTACCATTCACCTTCCACTTACATGACTTCCAGAACCATGCAATCTAACTTACAAGCCATGCAATTTTCATCATAACTCATTCATCAAATTATCACCTAACACACAAAGCATACATTCATTCATAAAACACATACAACAACATTCAAACAACCATTCAGGTAGAAAAATAATTAACATTATTCAAACACATTACAGCGCTAAAGTTGACTTACAAGCAACCAATACCCCACTAGCCTAGTAGAGAGCTAATTCATCATCCCCTCTAACCTTTCCTCTTACTTCTACCTTCCAAAATCAACTACACACTCTTTCTCATAGCTTCTTCTTGGTCTTCCCTTCTAAGGATACCTTAATTCTTCCAGGAACTAAAATGACACCTCATAAGGATCTTGAGGTGAAGATCCAACTCTTAGGAAATAGACCTATGTCACTCTCCCTCTGACTATCATGTAGGTGGCTCTAACCTTGTTAGAGAAGTGTCCCAATTCCCTCAACAAGACACCCTAATTACGTTAGTAACCATAATTCCGTGTACAACATAACCAGTAGAGGGGTGATCAGTCCCTAAACTTACCATGAGGCGCGGTGGAATTATAGTAAGTTACGGGCAACTAACCTAACCACAGTCCAATTGGATTGAACTGCTCTGATACCAAAATATAACGTCCTAATTTCTCAACTCTAGAACAATGTCCATTGGAAACACCATTCCTGAATTTCCGAAATTATTTCGTTCAATTTCAATATCATCAAACAAAAGCTTAGGCTTTCCAACGATTTGCTTAAGTTGTTGCTAATACATACATCACAAATTCATACATATTGCAAATCTTAATTAAACTTAGGGAAAGAACCTGCACTTGGAGTGGTGTGGTTCATGAGATTCATACCGGAAATCCGGCAGAGTCTCCCCTAAAAACTGGATATTACCAATTTCAAGTTCAACTTGAAACTCAGTAAAACTACCAACACAGTTTAATAACCTGAATTCACTAATATCATAATAGGGCCTCCGTGGCCAGAACAGAATATACATACACATATACATCATTATTTAGCTACCTATCATTACATATGAACTAATTCAACTAAATGAGTCTTCTACTGGAAGTACTACTCCGCTTCACCAATTCTTTCCCTGCTTTATCATCACCTGGGATCACCTGCACAACTAGAGTATATCCCCAGAAGGTGGGGTGAGACTACGTCCCAGTGAGCATGATAATAGTGTGTGCATGTGTGGGGAGGCAAAACACATGGCAAACAACAATATAGCAAAGATGAACAATTCATAAAACACTAAGAATGAAAGTACAAGACATGTAACATCAATCATTCAATGGCATTTATAAGTGGAATGATAATCATGGGGAATTATTAGCATGTCCATGCAACAATAGATCAACTCAAAACTACTCAATCATGTTCTTCACAAAGGATTCATCAAACATAACCATGATAACTTAGACAATTAACATTAATTCTGAAATACTGAATTCTGTACCATGGTATTTAACCTTTTCCTTAGGCTAGACTGAGCTCAGACTAACAGGAACCGTCGTCCCTGAAGGCCGGAAGACCTTACCTAAAACCTTTGCCAAGGCCATAAAGACCCAAACCTTTGCCAAGGGCCAAAGACCCCAAAACTTTGCCAAGGGCCAAAGACCCCAAACCTTTGCCAAGGGCCAAAGACCCCAATCATATCTTTATACATGAAACATACTTGAATTGAACATTATCATCATATACATGCCATTCATGAATGAAATTCATAAGGTAATCTTAATCATTCCATTTCAAAACCTTAATTTCAACTAGAGCAATTAATAGTGTAATAATCATTTTCCATGAACATGATGGGGTAAAAACATGCACAAGCATCATGGATTACATAACATAAGCAATTATATGTATAATTACATCTCAAACCTTCATCCTCATGAAAACCCCCAATTTCCTCTAACCTAGGGTTTGCATTTCAAAGAATACATCCAAATCAACAACCCTAGCTTTCTCTAATCAACAATAACCATGAATTTAAGCAAGGGAAGGTAGAATAGGGATCATACAAGGGAATTTTCATGACAAATAAGCAAGTAAGTAAATCACACTCACCTTAGGGAAGGAAATAGGGGCGGATGAGAGGTGGAGAGGGGAAACCCCAAGCTCCCCAAGTGGTTGGGAACCTTAAAAATGCTCCATGATCTTCCATTTCTTCCTCCTTCAAGCTCCCAAGATTCCTCTCTCTAGAACTCTCTCTCCCTCTCTCTAGAAACACTAGGAAACCAAGAAAAATGATGGGAGAGAGAGAAACCCTCTGTTTTTAAAAATTGAGTTCGCGAATTTTCGCGCAAGCGAAACAAATTCGCTTGAGCGAAAATGACCCAGGAAAAGTACCCTCTCTGGACGATTTTCGCTCAAGCGAATTATTTTCGCTTGAGCGAGTATGAGTCTGTTTTGGGAGTTCAAATGAGCTCAGAACCCTATCATGTAACCTATCAAACTGAAGCCCCGAAAGTTAGCTTTCTAATGAAAGTGGAATCACCTTAATTGGACACCCATGGCTCTAGATATTTGCGAATTTGATCACCAAGGTCATTAGGCCTATCTCCCAAAATTAAGCAATAACCTCAGTTTGTGCCCCTCTTGGTTCAAATTCCATTCTCTCCTTCTCAAACCTACTTCCTATCCTTCAAAACTTCTTCTAACTTAGTTCTTCTCATCCAAACCTTCCCCACTCTAATCCTTGATAAATCCATTCCCTTGACTACGAGGCTTACTCTTCCACGCTTAAAGGCTAAGATCTAGGGTGTTGCTTTTCTTTTTAACTCTTAGTCCCTCCTCTATACTCTTTTAAGACACATGGATCCTAATGGACTTTCCCTAATTTATTGTCTAAAGTCACATTGAACCTCCGAATTCTCATCCTACTTCTAAATTCCTTTCTTAGTTAGGTCTACCGCCTAAGGCTTTTCTTATGTTTCCTAGGTTCCAGTTTTCAGGATGTTACAATTTTCACTCATTTTAGTGTAATTCCATACCTCTGTTTCAATTGTAATGGGACTTGAACTGTTTCCCGGGCCCGAGGTGCCTTTCTACTGCTGTCAGCATTGTTTGTTTGCTTGTTGATTGCTTGATTTCTTGCTAGTATGGGGCTGATTTTGGGCCGCTAATCCCACCACTTAGGTGTTTGATAAAATTCCTATTGTAATTGCTCATACTTGTTCTTTAGTGATTCTTGCAATTAACTGCTATAAACTGCTTGTTTGTTGGTGAAGTGTGGTAAGAGGAGGCATTATTGTCTTCATTTTTCCAAAGATCGTTCACCTACATTTCTCCCCTTCACCATTACTTTTTCATCCCCCATATTCATCTCTTTACTTTTCGCTTTTTAATATTCCGCCATTTAAATTCCGCTTCTCCCCATCCTTTTAATTTCTGCTCCCCCCTTTACATTCTGCCATTTACATTTTTGTCCTCCCTATCCTTTTAATTTCTTCCATCCCCTTTAAATTTTGTCATTTACTTTCAGTCCTCCCCATCCTTTTAATTTCCACCATCCGCTTTACATTTCAGTCATTTACATTTCTGCTCTCTCGATCCTTTTAATTTCTGCCACCCCCTCTACTTTCTGCCATTTACATTCTGCCTTTACATTTATGTCCTTCCCATCCTTTTAATTTGATTTCCCCCTTTACTTTCTTGTCATTTAATTTTGCGCAATTTTTCTTCCTATTTTTGCCATTTTTGCGCATTTCTTGGGTGTTGTGTTGTTCAATTTTTTACTCATGTTCTGTTTGTCTTCTTGGCATTCTGATTGCAAACTTGAATTGACTGTTATCTCTACCTTGGACTTTCCCTGTTTGATTGTGCAAAACGCTCACCGTTTGACTACTTTTTGGTTCACAAAGTTGGAAGAAAATCAATAAATTCCAATTGTTGATTTTCCTTCAAAATTTAATTCCCATCTTAAAATTGAACCAAGCGCATTTCTGTGACCGTAGTGTGTTTGTATAATCAACAAGGAAGTGCTAAGCAATTTTTTTGGAATTTTTTGAAATTAGGTTGCCATACCGTTTTATTTTACAGTTTTTAGAAATCAGCCTGTCCATTTTGTTTTTCTGGTACCGTTTGGACCAGTTTAGTGTCAAAAATCTCAAAACAATTACAGTAGGTGCATTTTAGTTTTATGTAATTTTGTACAAATTTCTGTAATATTCTGTTGGGGAAAAAGCCAAAAAGAAAGAAAAGAGGCAAAGAAAAATACAAAAAAATTATATTGCCAAAAATACAAAAAGAGGTGTAAAAAGCAAAAAGGGTGCAAAAGTCAAACACAAGGGAAAAAGTCAAAAGACACCCAAAATTAAAAAAATTCAAAAAAAATAGAAAAACAAAAACAAAGAAGTATCCCAACAATACAATTGACAGTTTACTGTAATTTTCCATTTCATTTCTCTGTATACTATAGTTTGAGTTGTAATTGCTATTATTCTAAAACGACAATTTTGCCAACTCTTTTAAAAAAATCACCAAAAAAACAATTCTCTTTGCAATTTCTTCCGTCTTGTCTTGTTTGCTTTCTACTCTTGTGTATAAGCCTTCTTGAGTGCTTGCTTTTCTTGTTTGTCTATATCAACTCTTTGTTTTGTCTTAGGAAATCTTAAATCCTCTTTCAGTAGGCAATTTCTTTTGTAAGTGCGCTTCTATTTGGGAAGGGTTAAGACTTAGTCTCACCGTTGGTCTTTGCAAGATCAAACCAAACCTCAACCGAGTAGAAGAGGCAAGAGAGTTTTTCATTATAGAAAAAGCCAAAAAAGAGTGATATACACGAGTAATTACATTCCATTGAGTGTAAACACTTAGTGAGTGGTGAGGTCCTTTCAAAGCTTTCAAATAAAGTCAATTTAAGATGTCATATAGAATGTGGAGAAAGGAGCTAGATGAAGATAGGAGAGAATTTAGAAGAGAAAAAGAAGTGAGAAGACACTCTTCTCATGATAAAGTTGATGAAAGGTATATGCAAGAAAGGAGAGAAATAAATAGATATCATTTTGAAGAAAAGGAAAGGAGTTATAATCATGAAAGAAGAAAATATGAGGAAGAGAGAAAGTTTAGAAGATATGAAGAAGAGAGGGAAAAAAGACAAAGGTATAAAGAAAGAGAATATAGAAGAAAGGATCAATATATGGATAATAAAAGAGAAAATAGGAAAAGTACAAAGGATTCTTTTGAAGATAGAGTTGGAAGAAGGTTAGAAAAATTTTCTAATGAAATCGAAAATAAATTCTCAAATTTCTTTTCAAAATTCTTAATTAAGATGGAAGAGAGAAGAAAATTAGAAAAGAAGGAACAGTTAGAAAAAGAAGAAGAAGAAAAGCTTAAAAGAGAAAAAGAAAAGGAAGTAGAAAGAGTGCAAATAGAAGAAAAGAAAAATAAAGAAAATTTAGGGAAGCAACCGATTTCACTGAATGAACAAGTAAATTCTAACCCTTTGTGTGAAAACATGAATAGGTTGATGGCAAGTACTTCTAGTGTTGCAAAGAGGACAACTCAAACTATTAAGAGGGAGTTTCCTAAACTAACTTTCTTTATGCATGTCATACCTCTTTCTTTGCACAATTATATGCCCCAAAGCATTACATGTTTGAAGGAAATAAACAGTGTTGATAATGCTTTGAACCCAATTGCATGTTTAGAAAAATCAACTAAGTTTAAGAGTACCATGAAACAGACTAGAGATGCAAGTTTAGTCAATTCCTTTGGCCAATTTAGATTTCATGATAGGATTGAAAGCAAAGTTGGATTGAACATACATGTGCCTTTGGTTTGTATATATAAAGTGCATACACATTTTGGACCTAAAATAATTGTTTCATACAAAGATGTGTATTATGCTCTTGAGCTAGTTAGTAAAAAGGATAAAAATTTGGATGAAGCTATCACATGTAGGAAAACGTATTTGACATCCATTTCACATTATGATATGCTTCATAGTATGCTTGCTCAATGTGATTCTTTTGATGTTTCGCCTTGCATGAACACATATGATAATATGTGAAAAGTCTCATGTTACTTGAGTGAGTGCATTAGTATAAATATGTGTCTTGAACAAACTTGCATGAATACCTTATGGCATGAACATATGCACTATCCTTTTGACAATCATACTCAAGATGCATGTGGTAGAGTCGTAGGGCATGTTGGGATGTTATTGAAAATTATTAAGACATTCATACCACATAGTTTTAATTGTGCATTCATTTGGCAATATATTGTGGATTATTTTGTTGGTTTGAAACATGCATATCACTTGTTTAAATTTCATTTTAACCAATAAACCCCTTTTCTTGAAAAGAAGGACTTCAAGAGAATGGTCTTTGATCCAGGATCTCCTCCTACGGAGTACATGGACAAGATGGTTCATTCTTCATTTAGGGAGTTTTCTAACCCTTACCTCCATTACCTCTTGTCCATATCCTATGTTTTTATTTTGCTAATCTTTATGATCCCCAAGTATTTTTGTTATGAGTCTTCACTTTGGATGCTTGGGAATAATGAGTCTTCTTTTGTTGGCTAAGGTTGCATGAGGATGTCCATGTTTGAAGACCTAGCACGGATTTGTGAGTCACAAAGGGAAGTCTCCACCTTCTCTTCTTGTCATCCATTCCTATTACTCTCTTCTACCCCTTATACTCTTTTAACTTTCAGATTTGAGGACAAATTCTTTTCAAGAGGGAATGAATGATGGCACCTGTTAGTAGAACTCTGAGATGTCAACTGGAGGCTAGGATCAAGCATGGAGCTGCTAGAATTTCGTAGAGCTGAGCCAAGCATGAGTCACCCTCAATATGGTCAACCCATTGACCTTTGACCTTGGACTCAAGTCAACACCCAAGACTCTACTTAATTAGGATTAATAATTTTAGGAATTATGATGTAATTAGGACATGCTTGTAATTTTCCTATTTTCTTCCCATGTTGGGCGCTAACTTTGTGGGTTTATTGGCTTAAGTATTAGCTTAGCTAATTAGCCAAGGGGTTAGGGGTTCAACACCCACTTAGGAGAGTTTTCACTCATCTTTTATTTTTCCATTTTTCTTCCCCCTCTTGGCCGCCCCCTCACTCCTATAAATAGGAGTCTCCCCTCTCTTGTATTACAACTTTGATGAATAGTAAAGGCATTATGCCCAAATTTCTCCTCATTGGTGAGTTAAGAGTAGGCTTGGTGGTTCTTGCTTAAACCAACCAGAGACTTTTCTGATTCTCCTGAATCAGAAAAGTGTCACGCATCAAACGAGTACTTCATGAACCTGTAAACAGGTAAGTCCGTCGTATCATTCGAATACGCTCTTATCAGCAAATTGATAACTGGTATGTTTATTGCAGCCAATATTTGAGTCAAGACAAGGTTTCAACAATTGAACCCTTTGACGCCCAAGACATGAACTCTTCATGTTCCATGGGACCCTCTAACACCAGAACACACACACACACACACACACATATATATATATCACGCACAAAAACAATCAAGAATGGAATAAAAAAAACTGAAACGCGCACATGCGCTTCACCTGCGCCCAGCGTGGGTGAAGCGCAGGTTCCAGTTTTAAATTCTGTAAGTTGGGCTTCACTTGCGCTCAGCGTGAGTGAAGCTCAGGTGTCAGAATCAGGATCCTGTATGTTGCGCTTCACCTGCGCCCAGCGCAGATGAAGCGCATATAACAACGATCAACTGTGTTATGCACTTTAAACAGTAAACAAAATATCACAATATTCAAAAGATTAAAAGCCTAAAACATGTTTATCGCAAACCAGGCTCTGATACCAATTGAAGGGAATCAAGCATGTTGTCAGGGTGCAGCGGAATAAATGGATTCCCTCCCTTGTTATGATCGTTAATGCGAAAACACGAATTAAGGCATAAAATCTATGAAACAAAAGGTCGTACCTTTAAGGATTGCGAACGAGGCAATAGCAGCCACGTCTCTAATGGTGTCCACGCCAACAGTTAAACTAGGAAATCCTCCTCAACTCTGCTAGTAGCCTTTAGAGAGTAAGAGTGATTGCTCATATGTCACACATGTCTAGGGTAATGCATCTCATGCTCTATTTATAGAGTGGTTGCTAGGGTTTTGCCCCCTCACTCACTTATCCCTAACATATATGGGTCTGGCCCATTATGTTATAATCCTAATCAAATTAGAATTGATATCTTTTCTAGCGGCTTGTTGTATGCGTGTGACCCAATAGGCTTTTAATATTTGGTTATGATATTAAAATAAAACCCTTTTATATTTAATATCATAAATAGTAAGCGGTATCTAGCAATACATCACTACTACCCAAATATTGAGAATGTCAACAACTTTGACTAATCCTATTTTGTGATAATAATTTATATGATCTGTCCCTTTGTCCAAATATCTAATTGAACACAAGGGCATGGAATGTGTCAACCTTGTATAGTTCAATTTACGTTTTCTTGATCCCCAAGTAGACTGTACAGAAAATAAACATCTCATGTTTATCCTCCTGAGCATGGCCATGCATTTTGCACTCTCACTTTATCAAGAGGCCTACAGATATAACTCCTGTTACATAGGAGGGACTAATCCCATCTAGGTCACTCATATCCCACCACATAATTTATTATATGCCCAAAAACTAACTTTATGATCACCTTGTTACAGGCAACGTTTGATGATATTTAAAGCGTATAACTCCTTATGTAGGAATCGTAGTGATTTCAGGTCAAAGGACTTCATATATCATTTATCAATTTAAGAAACGTTCATGACACTTATGTAACAATCCATGCAACGTTCTTAAGGTGGGTCTGTCCTGTACCCTATTACTCTTAATATGTACTTATGTGAGCACATGATATCTCATATCCATGATTCGTGAGATGTGATCATCAATGAATTGACATACTAGTCTAAATGCATCTTTGTCCTAAGATGATACTTGACTAGGGACTATTTTAAGAATAGTTCTTCATAAGATCTCACGATCAAGTAATCTACTTGATTTCTTATGAAGTTTGAGCTTACTATTTTAAGGACATTTATTATATTCTAAAAGAATGAATTGCCTTTATAAAATAACATGATACAAGTGATGGATGTTCAAAAACTTATAAGTCTTTAGTGCATATACCTAACATTATATTTATGATTATAATATGCAATTGTTGAAGGGAATCAAGCATGTGGTCAGGGTGCAGCGGAAAAAATGGATTCCCTCCCTTGTTATGATCGTTAATGCGAAAACACGAATCAAGGCATAAAAGCATAAAACATAATCACATACCTTATTAGGATTACGAACGAGGCAATAGCAACCACGTCTCTAGAGGTGTCCACGCCAACAACCGAACTAGGAAACCCTCCTCATCTCTGCTAGTAGTGTTTAGAGAGTAAGAGCGACTACTCATGTCTCTAGGGTAATGCATCTCATGCTCTATTTATAGAGTGGTGGCTAGGGTTTTGCCCCCTCACTCACTTATCCCTAACACATATGGGCCTGACCCATTATGTTATAATTCTAATCAAATTAGTATTATTATCTTTTCCTAGTGGCTTGTTGTATGCATGTGACCCAATAGGCTTTTAATGTTTGGTTATGATATTAAAATAAAACCCTTTTATATTTAATATCATAAATAGCGAGCGATATCTAGCAATACATCACTATCCAAATATTGAGATTATCAACAACTTTGACGAATCCTATTTTATGATAATTTATATGATCTGTCCCTTTGTCCAAATATCTAATTGAACACAAGGGCATGGAATGTGTCAACCTTGTATAGTTCAATTTATATTTTCTTGATCCCCAAGTAGATTGTACAGAGAATAAACATCTCATTTTGCAGTCTCACTTTATCAAGAGGCCTACAGATATAACTCTTGTTACATAGGTGGGACAAATCCCATCTAGGGTACTCACATTCCACCACATAATTTATTATATGTCCAAATACCAACTTTATGATCACCTTGTTACAGGCAACGTTTGATGATACTTAAAACACATAATTCTTTATGTAGGAATCGTAGTGATTTCAGGTCTAAGGACTTCATATAACTTTTATCAATATAAGAAACGTTCATGACACTTATGTAACAATCCATGCAACGTTCTAATGGTGGGTCTGTCCAGTACACCATTACTCTTAATGTGTACCTATGTGAGCACACGATATCTCATATCCATGATTCGTGAGATGTGATCATCAACGAACTCACATACTAGTCTAAATTCATCTTTGTCCAAAGATGATACTTGACTAGGGACTATTTTAAGAATAGTTCTGAAGTTGAACTTTCAATCACAAGAAGGGGGGTTGAATTGTGATCTATTTAAATTTTTCTGCAAGTTTACTTTTAATACTTAATCTGCTCAAGATATTCTTGGCTTGTATTAAAAGTTTTACTTAGAAGAAGAAAGTTATTAGTGATGCACTATGAAGAAGATATAATTTCTGTATAGAATCTTTTTCACAAGGAAAACTTACTTAGGTATTAGTTTCTTTTCAAATAGTTTTTATATAGATGCAGATATAGAAATATAAAGAGTAATAAGGGTAAGAAGATTTGCACCCACAGATTTTATACTGGTTCACCTCTTCCAACCTGAGGCTACATCCAGTCCCTACACCTAGTAGGATTTTCTTACTCAATCTCAACTGTTACAAGCACTTGGGTACACTTACCACTAGTATTCTTCTGCAGCCTCTTCAGGCTCACCAACAGACAACCTTTTCAGCCACTAAAGGCTTCTTACTTACTGCAGTTACTTCTGCAGAAGGAACAGACAACAAATAGCTACAGAAATATTCCTGTAAGCTATTCTCTTTACTACAAGACTATGGAATTATCCACTTACAAATACTAATGCTTTTCCAAGAGGTTCAAACACCCTTTGTCCTCTTGAAATACTAACAGAAGAATTAGTGCATTAGAAATTTAAATTACAAGGCTCAAAATGACAATTTTCAGTGCACAACAGAAGGTATTGAGCCACTTCTCTCTTTCTTTAATTGATAGGAGCAATATATTTGAGAATTATGAGAGAGAGAATTTTTCCAAAAGGTAGGATTGTAATTATGCAATCCGATGCTTCTTCTGGACTGTCTGTGTCTTTTCCATGAGGAAATGAGTTTCTTTTATAGGCATTGTGTGAGATATAGCCGTTGGAAACCCTTGGGGAGGCTGAGTCATCTCCAGCTGTGAGGAAGGAGTTGTCTCTGTCAAGGACAGACTGAAACACTGCATGTTGCAGGCTGTGACAGTTAAGAACAACTGTTATTTGTCTGTAATGATTCTTCTGGAGCTCTTTCCTTGACTGGAATTCATTTCTTCTGCGATATGTATATTATATTTATGCAGAGGATTAAATTAAATTTTATTAAATGAAGAAACAGACTTCTGTTATTTTACAGAAGAATAAACTGGGGTTCTCTAATGATGCTTTCTTTTGCAGAGTATTTAATAGTGAATCTTCCTTCTAATGTTATGACTTCCTTCTAATTCTTTCTTCTGAGAAAGTTTTCTTCATTTAGAAGGGCCAGGTTACTCAATCTGTTATAATGAACAACTTGCTTCTTCTGCAGAAGCTATATTTCTTCCAAAAGATGTTACTGTTACTGTTATTTCTTCTCAACTGCTTTGTTTCTTTCTTTCAATGTTTTTGAAGTAACCTATTTCTTCTGTCATGCTTTATAGAAGAAATGCAGGCTTAGTTTCTTCTGTTCTTGGTTTTTTATAATTGGTATCTTCTGAAGGCTCTTGAATCTGTACTTTCTTAACACATGCTCAAGTGAAATCATTAGTTCATCAAATCAGAATTTATACCTACTGAAATTTAGAGAGGTTGTTATTATTAAAAGATTCATAGGGGATTTTGATCCTTACAATCTCCCCCTTTTTGATGATGACAACCTTTTAAATTTCAGTCTGTATTTTTCTGATTTTTAATAAAAAACTCCCCCTTAATTTATGCTATGATTAATTCTTTGATTATGCAGAAGATATAATATCCATCAAGAAGAATATGCATCAAAATACTGATCAGTTTTCAGTTAATCAAAAGACTGATTAAGCTACAATCATTCATAGCAGTTATGGCCACATAGATCAGTTTAATACATAAAAACAGAAACCAGCCTAATACAAAAGTCAGCCTAGTATCCTACTATCCTACTTCTCCCCCTTTGGCATCAATCAAAAAGAGGCAGTGGCATGTGAGAAGAAGTAGAATCATCATCTTTCTATTTCGATGGAGAAGAATGGTCAGATGATGAAGAAGTAGTTGGCTGCAAGATATTCTGAGGTGGTTGGAAGGGTGCAAAAGGCATCGAGGAGCCTGAGGAGCAATTATGGGAAGCACATAGTTGTTAAACCAAAACTGGTGTTGAGTGAATCTCTCGATCATCTCATTCACAGAGTTTTGGAGAATGTTGACATTGGAGAATAGCGTCTTGATGTCAGCCTTCATCTTTCAGACATGTTTATCAATGGAGCTTGAAGGAAGAGTAGCTGAGGGGTGAGGTGGAACAGTTTCAGCTTCCTGAGGTTGTGCAGTTTGTGCAGAAGATGGAGGGTGATTCCTTTCTGAGCTCAACTGTTGAAGAAAGGTGTTCATTGAAGATAAGTTAGCAGATATGGCAGGAATGTTGTCTATAAGAGGAGCAGAATGAGGAATAGATGAATCCAAAATTGGAGTTGCCAAAAATTGATTTACCAGATCAGTGCCAAAGGTTCCAATAGATGGAACAGATTGAACTTCTCCCTTGGGATCTTCTGTATCTTCTGGAGATAGGTTCAGTTCAACTGTTTTGGTAGGAGACATGTCTTGAGATTTCCTTCCTTCTGATGCAGTAGGAGAGGAATGTAGAATAGGTGTGGGAGTTTCATGAGATGTGTAGTTTTGGGCTAACATGGCTAGAGCATTAGCATCCATTCCATCTTCAATGGAGACTCCAAGATTCCTGGGTAGATCAGCTTGATGCTCAGCCAGAGGTGGGGATTTTGCAGGGGATGTTTCTGCTAGAACATCTTTTTCAAGAGTTGGTTCTTCTGGAGGGGATACCTCAGTGGATTTCTTGCTTAATTCTTCTTCCTCATAGCTGAAAGAGCTAGGTGCTTCTAAATTTGGAGAATCAGTAGGTTCAGAGGTATTACCTTCTTGCTGTTCCAAACCTTCTTCTGCTGATTAGGAAGCATTCTATTGACTTCTTTTTCTTTTTCTACTGAAGGTTTGGAGGTAGATTTTCTGCTTCTTTGATCTAGGAGCAATGTGCTCCTCTTGATCACTCTCTTCTTCTTCTTCAGCAGAATCATTTCTCATATATTGAGAAATGTCAGGGATGTTGATGTGCATCTTTCTAATGTTGCTTCTTTCAAAGAAGGTAATGTCTTCATATTCTTCCTCATTCTCCAAGGAGACATGATGATGTTTGAAGAGAATGGTGAGAAGCATTCCATAGGGTAGGCAGGCATTGGTTCTGAGAGGGTTAGCAGCAGAAATCATTGTTCTTAAAATGATGTAGGCAAGGGATATGGGTTCACCTTTCAGAAGATGATACAAGACCAGTAAATCTTGATTAGTGACTCTCTCAAAAGTTTCAGCTCTGGGAATAAGTGTGTAGCAGCATATCTTATGAAAGATTCTGCAGATGGGGGTTAGCTTGCTGGAGACAAGTTTGTTGTCATAGGTACTCATAACCTTTTGAACAACTTCTTCTCTAGTAGTTCTAGCTGAGGCATACCAAGTTTCCTAATATAGTTGATTTTTGCAATGGGGTAAGCCTAAAGCTTCTTCTATTGATTCAGTTGTGATGACCATTGTAGACCCCTTAATATCCACCACCAGTGAGCTTCCATCACTTCTGTATTCACTGGCTGAGGCATAAAAAGCCTTGACTAGTCTGGGATAAATTGATTCCTTAACAAGCAAGAAATCTCCTCATCCTTGCAACTGAATGAAATGATTGGCATCCTAACCTTCTTTCCTTATTTCTTGTAGCAGAAAAATCTTCCCTAGGATAATAGATTTCCAATCCCATTTTTCATAGAAGATTTTCAGTAGTTCAACATTTTCAAAGAGATCCTTGTTTTGATCATTTTCTTCTTCTTCAGAGGGGTCATTTTCCATGCTGGCTTCTTCTTCTTTTTCATCAGAACATTTCTTTGAAGGTGATGGGCAATCTATTTTAATGGGTTTACCAGGTTCATTCCCCTTTGTGTGGATAGACACATTAACTCCAGCTCTTCGCCTTTCGGACCTTCTAACATGTAGAATGCTTTCTTCAATAGGATCCTTTCCTTTTGAAGATGAAGGACCTTTAGAGGATGATGGCTTGGAAGAGAGAGATGAAGTGAAGGCTGCAGGTTTGGGAGAAGGAGGAGGTTTTGATGAAGTGCTGTTGGAACAGGGGGTGGAGATGGAGCTCTTGCTGATAGAGGCTGAACTTCAAGGACTTCCTTGTAGGGAATGATTTCCATTCCCGGTTGTGAGGGGGATTCTTGACTCCTTGTAGGACTATCAGATGTTACTGGAGATGAAGATTTCGTCTTGTCTGCAGTGTGCTTAATCTTCATTTTGCAGAAATGAAATGAGCTATAAAAACAGAGTATGGAGATTGAGAAAATGAGAGAAGCTGTTTTTGTTTTGGAGATGCAGAGCTGATGAGAATGAGAGAAGTCCTTTGCAGTAGAAGGTTTATAGAGAGTTTCTCAACTAGCCGTTTGAGAAGATGAAGCGCGTGAGAGATGAGAGAGAAAAATGTTTGTACAGGCTCAGTTTTTTAGGGAAGCAGTTAGTGCTTCCAAACGGTCAGGAGGTTATTTCCTCATTAGTGTAATATTCGGGTTTTTTATATTGTAGGACAAAAAGAACCTATTTTCTGAGTTCAGTTTGCACCCTTCTTCATTGATACGTGTCCTATTCTATGATATTGACCTAATATAGGAACTGTCCTTGCTATATACTGATACAAACAGCTTGGATTGATAGAGACAGTTCAAGGGAGAGGCTTTGTCTATTTTATAGCAAAAATAGGACTTAAATTTAGCAAGTTTCAAAATGCACATATTCTTCTAAAGAAGAAGTGCATGATAATAATGCATTCTTCTGTTCAGAAGATGCGGCTTTCTATTCTGACCTTAAAAATTTATGAGATAATCTAACTAACCTTAGCTTATCCCTTAAAAAGTTAAATCTATATTCTACAAGAGGTTTAGTGAAGATATCAACAATCTGAGAATTAGTTTCAATGAACTTTAATTCTATTTCCTTTTTCTGAACATGGTCTCTAATAAAATGATGTTTTATATCAATGTGCTTGGATCTAGAATGATGAATAGGAATTTTTGACAAGTTTATAGCACTGGTATTATCACAGAAGATAGGGATATTTGAATACCTCAAGTTGTAATCCTCCATTTGATGCTTAATCCAAAGCATTTGAGAACAGCAGTTTGCAGCAGATATATATTCTGCTTCTGTAGTTGAAAGTGCTATTGTGGGCTGTTTTTTGCATGACCAAGATATAAGAGATTCTCCAAGAAATTGACATCCCCCACTTGTGCTTCTCCTATCTAGTCTATCACCAGCATAGTCAGCATCACAGTATCCTATGAGATCAAATTTTGTACCTTTCTTGAACCAAAGACCAAGATCAGTAGTTCCAACAAGATATCTTAGTATCCTTTTTACTGATGCTACATGTGATTCTTTTGGGGAGGATTGGAACCTATCACAAAGTCCTACTGAAAACAAAATATTTGGTCTACTAGCAGTTAGATACAATAGAGATCCAATCATCCCTCTATATTCCTTTTCAGGAATAGATTTTCCTTTTTCATCAGAGTTTAATACTGTAGAAGGATGCATAGGAGTACTCATACATTTTGATCCTTCCATTTTATATCTTCTTAGAAGATCTTTTGTGTATTTTTCTTGACAAATAAAAATTCCTGATTCTTCTTGTTTGATTTGAAGTCCAAGAAAGAATTTGAGTTCCCCCATGAGGCTCATTTCAAATTCTCCTTTCATTAACTCTGAGAAGTCTTGACACATTTGTGTATTAGTAGATCCAAAGATGATATCATCAACATAAATTTGTACAATCAACAAATCTTTCTTAAGGGTTTTTCTGAAAATGGTGGTATCAATTTGTCCTCTTGTAAATTCATTGTTGAGAAGAAAGTTACTTAGTCTTTCATACCATGCTCTAGGAGCTTGTTTTAAACCATATAAAGCTTTGGATAATTTAAAGACATGATTTGGAAGTTTTGGATTTTCAAAACCAGGAGGTTGATGCACATATACTTCCTCATTTATGAAACCATTTAAAAAGGCACTTTTAACATCCATTTGATAAAGTTTAAAATTTTTAAATGCAGAAAATGCAAGAAGTATTCTAATAGCTTCTAATCTAGCTACAGGAGCAAAGGTTTCATCAAAATCAATACCTTCTTGTTGGTTATAACCTTGAGCCACCAACCTTGCTTTGTTTCTGATCACATTACCTTCCTCATTCATTTTGTTTCTGAAGACCCACTTGGTTCCAATTATGGAGTGATCCTTTGGAGGTGATACAAGTGTCCAAACTTTGTTTTTCTCAAATTGGTCAAGTTCTTCTTTCATGGCATTTATCCATGAATCATCTTCTAGAGCATCATTTATATTTTTTGGTTCAATTTGAGAGATCAAAGTTGTACCATTTGCATCCTTTTTTGTCTGAGATCTTGTTTTCACTCCTTCTGAGGTGTTTCCAATGATTTGAGTGTGAGTATGAGTTGTAATTAGTTTCCACGCTCTTGGTAGGTCATCTTTATGAGTGCAAATATCTTCTGTAGTTTTCTTTTTGGTATTTTCCTGTTCAGTTTGATTTTCTGATAGGTTCTCATTTTCAGAAGATATCTTCTGTATATGATCTGATTCATCATCAGATTCATTGTTGTTCTTTCCATGAGAAGAAAGGTTAGTATCATTGAAAATAACATGCATGCTTTCCTCTATAGTCTGATTCTTTACATTATATATTATGTATGCTTTTGATGAAGTAGAGTATCCAAGAAATATTCCTTTTTCAGATTTAGCATCAAATTTCTCAAGGTTTTCTTTGTTATTTAAATTATAGCAATCACAACCAAAGACATGAAAGTATGCAATATTTGGTTTTCTTCCTTTCCAGATTTCATATGGGGTTTTATTTAAAATGCTTCTGATAGAGACTCTGTTGAGTATATAGCAGGAAGTGGATACTACTTCAGCCCAAAAATACTTTTGAATTCCACTATCACTCAACATAGTTCTAGCCATTTCTTGTAGGGTTCTGTTTTTTCATTCAACAACTCCATTTTGTTGAGGAGTTCTAGGACATGAAAAATTGTGAGAGATTCCATTTTCATCAAAAAATCTTTTGAAAGAGAAGTTCTCAAATTCTCCACCATGGTCACTTCTTACAGAAACAATTGTATGACCATTTTCATTTTGTATCTTTTTGGAGAAAATTTTGAATGCATCAAATGATTCATCTTTATTAGTTAGAAATAAAACCCATGTGAATCTAGAGTAATCATCTACTATGACAAGACCATATTTTTTCCCTCCTAGACTAGGTGTTTTAGTGGGTCCAAATAAGTCAATGTGTAATAATTCTAAGACTCTTTTTGTAGAAATTATATTTTTAGGATGAAAACTGGAGTGTGTTTGTTTTCCTTTGACACAAGCTTCACATACTTTATCCTTTTCAAACTTGAGTTTTGGTAGACCTCTAACTAATTCTAGTTTAGAAAGTTTTGAAATGCTTTTCATGTTTAGATGTCCTATTTTTTTATGCCAAATCCATTTGTCATTTTCAAAAGAAGCAAAACAAGTATGATCTAGTAGTTCTTCTAAGCTAATGCTATATAAGTTTTTGTTTCTTATTCCTGAAAATAAAACTTGCTTAGTAGATGATTCTCTAATTTCACAAAGTGTAGGATGAAACATAACTTCATAGCCACTGTCACAGAGTTGACTTATGCTAAGAAGATTATGTTTTAATCCTTTTACATAGTAGACATTATTAATTTGGGTAGAATTTTTCATACCTATTTTTCCAATACCTTTGATGTGTGATTTGTTGTTGTCTCCAAAAGTGACTGTTCCTCCTTCTATTTTGTGTAACTGGATGAATTTGTTCTTGTCTCCAGTCATATGTCTTGAGCAGCCACTGTCCAAGAACCATTGCCCTTTCTTTCTGACAGTTTTTGCTTGTACCTACATCAGAAGATAGTCAAGATTTAGGTACCCAAATTCTGTTTGGTCCTGAGTGGTTAGGTTCCTTTCTTCTGAAGCTCCTTTCTCTTCTGTAACAGTTGTTAGCAGAGTGTCCAATTCTGTTACACCAAGAGCATTTTGGAGATTGCCTTTTTGCAGGGACAAAAACTGTTTTGTAAGTTTTTGAGGATTGAACTTGATCATAGCCAATTCCTCTTTTATCAGAGTATTCTCTACTATTTCCTATTAGTTTATTTAAGTTAGTTGTACTGTTTACAAACTTACTTAAATCTTTTTGCAGTTCATCAATCTTCTTCTGCAGAAGCTTGTTTTCTCTTTGAAGTGAGAGAGATTTTGAATCTTCTGCAACATCAGTTTTAATTTGTTTTATTTGTTCTGATAGCTTAAAGTAAGATTGTTGGAGACATTGGTTGGTTTTAATCAATCTTTCATTATCTTCCTTATATTTTTCATTTTCCTCTTTAGATTTAATAAGTTGTTCTTTTAGAAGTGCACATTTTTGGGCTAGAGTGTGTGAATTAGATAGTAGGTTTTCAAATGCATCTTCTAATTCTCTATATGCAATAGGATTGTAAGTAATTACCTCATCATCTTCATCTTCTTTTCCAGCCATGAGACATAGGTTTGCTGTTTCATCTTCAGTTTCTTCTTCTGGAGAGCTTTCTGAATCATCCCAGGTTGCCATCATGACCTTCTTCTTCTGGAAAGGTTTTGGGTCCTTTTTCAGCTGGGGACATTCTGCTTTGATGTGTCCTGGCTTGTTACATTCATAGCAGATGATTGGTCCTTTGAATCCATCACCTTTTTGTCCATCCTTTTTTAGACTGAAAAACCTCTTTCCTCTGCCTTTTCTTCTGATCATCCTCAGAATTCTCTTGGATATGAAGGCAAGTTCATCATCATTTTCAGAGGAGGATTCTTCTTCAGTAGCTTTTTCTTCTGTTGATGCAGTGTTGCATTTCTTTGAGGTACTTGCTTTGAGAGCAAATGATTTTTCTTTTCTTGGCAGTTCATCCATGAGTTCTTATTCATGAACTTTTAATGAGCCAAGAAGTTCATCTAGTTTTAGTGCAGCAAGATCTTTTGCTTCTTGAATATCTGTTACCTTAGGTCTCCATATTTTTGGAAGACTTCTAAGGATTTTTCTGACTTGCTCTTGATTAGAATAGCTTTTGCCAAGAGATTTTAGCTCATTTATGATAACAGTGAATCTGCTAAACATTTCATCAATAGATTCATGCTCAATTATATTGAGCATTTCATATTGATGGATCAAAATATTGATCTTTGATTCTTTTACTTGATCAGTTCCTTCATGAGCAATTTTTAGTGTGTCCCATATTTCTTTTGCAGTAGTACAACCAGCTACTTTATCATATTCTCCTCTGCTTAAGGCACAAAGAAGAAAGAATTTTGCTTTAGAGTTTAGAAGATACCTTTGCTTATCTTCCAAAGTCCATTCTTCTCTAGGCTTATCCTTTGGAGGTTCTTCTTGGACTTCTGATTCTCCTTCTTTAGGAGGAGTTAGGATTCTGGTTCTTTTAATCATAGGAGTGTAATTTCCATTTTCTATGATATCCCATAGATCAATGTCTTGGGATTCTAGAAATAATTTCATCCTATCTTTTCAGTAGTAATAATCTTTGCCATTAAAAGCTGGTGGTCTATTTGTGGATGATCCTTCTGGAATGAACATTGCAGCTCCATGGTTGGCCATCTTCCTTGATCTTTTCCTCTCTCACTGTTAAGTGAGTTCAACCCTAGAGGCAAGCTCTAATACCAATTGAAGTTGAACTTTCAATCACAAGAAGGGGGGTTGAATTGTGATCTATTTAAATTTTTCTGCAAGTTTACTTTTAATACTTAATCTGCTCAAGATATTCTTGGCTTGTATTAAAAGTTTTACTTAGAAGAAGAAAGTTATTAGTGATGCAATATGAAGAAGATATAATTTCTGTATAGAATCTTTTTCACAAGGAAAACTTACTTAGGTATTAGTTTCTTTTCAAATAGTTTTTATGTAGATGCAGATATAGAAATATAAAGAGTAATAAGGGTAAGAAGATTTGCACTCACAGATTTTATACTGGTTCACCTCTTCCAACCTGAGGCTACATCCAGTCCCTACACCTAGTAGGATTTTCTTACACAATCTCAACTGTTACAAGCACTTGGGTACACTTACCACTAGTATTCTTCTGCATCCTCTTCAGGCTCACCAACAAACAACCTTTTCAGCCACTAAAGGCTTCCTACTTACTGTAGTTACTTCTGCAGAAGGAACAGACAACAAATAGCTAAAGAAATCTTCCTGTAAGCTATTCTCTTTACTACAAGACTGTGGAATTATCCACTTACAAATACTAATGCTTTTCCAAGAGGTTCAAACACCCTTTGTCCTCTTGAAATACTAACAGAAGAATTAGTGTAGTAGAAATTTAAATTACAAGGCTCAAAATGACAATTTTCAGTGCACAACAGAAGGTATTGAGCCACCTCCCTCTTTCTTTAATTGATAGGAGCAATATATCTGAGAATTATGAGAGAGAGAATTTTTCCAAAAGGTAGGATTGTAATTATGCAATCTGATGCTTCTTCTGGACTGTCTGTGTCTTTTCCATGAGGAAATGAGTTTCTTTTATAGGCATTGTGTGAGATATAGCCGTTGGAAACCCTTGGGGAGGCTGAGTCATCTCCAGCTGTGAGGAAGGAGCTGTCTCTGTCAAGGACAGACTGAAACACTGCATGTTGCAGGCTGTGACAGTTAAGAACAACTGTTATTTGTCTGTAATGATTCTTCTGGAGCTCTTTCCTTGACTGGAATTCATTCCTTCTGCGATATGTATATTATATTTATGTAGAGGATTAAATTAAATTTTATTAAATGAAGAAACAGACTTCTGTAATGATGCTTTCTTCTAATGATGCTTTCTTCTGCAGAGTATTTAATAGTGAATCTTCCTTCTAATATTATGACTTCCTTCTAATTCTTTCTTCTGAGAAAGTTTTCTTCATTTAGAAGGGCCAGGTTACTCAATCTGTTATAATGAACAACTTGCTTCTTCTGATAGAGTTTTGTTTCTTCTGCAGAAGCTATATTTCTTCCAAAAGATCTTATTGTTACTATTATTTCTTCTCAACTGCTTTGTTGCTTTCTTTCAATGTTTTTGAAGTAACCTATTTCTTCTTTCATGCTTTATAGAAGAAGTGCAGGCTTAGTTTCTTCTGTTCTTGGTTTTTTATAATTGGTATCTTCTGAAGGCTCTTGAATCTGTACTTTCTTAACACATGCTCAAGTGAAATCATTAGTTCATCAAATCAGAATTTATACCTACTGAAATTTAGAGAGGTTGTTATTATTAAAACATTCATAGGGGATTTTGATCCTTACAAGTTCTTCATAAGATCTCACGATCAAGTAATCTACTTGATTTCTTATGAAGTTTAAGCTTACTATTCTAAGGACAATAATTATATTCTTAAAGAATTAATAAATGAAATGCCTTTATAAAATAATAATAATATGATACAAGTGATGGATGTTCAAAATAAAACATATAGGTCTCTAGTTCATACACTAAAATTCTCCCACTTACACTAGAGCCATTCAGACATAACTCTAATGCCTAATGATCTAGTGTGCCCTTCATGCTTCTGTTGCACAAGGGGTTTTGTCAATGGGTCTACAACATTGTCATTTGTATGCACTTTGCATATCTTCACATCTCCCCTATCAATGATTTCTCGGATGAGATGGAACGTCTAAGTATATGTTTAGATCGTTGATGAGACCTGGGTTACTTGGCTTGTGCAATGGCCCCATTGTTATCACAATAAAGACTTATAGGATCCACAATGGTAGGAACTACACCAAGTTCGATAATGAACTTCCTGATCCAAACGACCTCTTTCGCAGCATTTGAGGCCGCAATATACTCAGCTTCTGTGGTAGAATCAACGATTATTTCCTGCTTCGAACTTTTCCAACTCACAGCGCCACCATTCAAACAAAACACATAACCTGACTGCGACCTTGAATCATCTTTGTCGGTTTGGAAGCTAGCATCAGTGTAACCCTTTACAAGTAGCTCTTCCTCACCTCCATATATCAAGAATGAATCCTTAGTTATTTTTAAGTACTTAAGGATGTTCTTGACTGTTGTCCAGTGACCTTTACCAGGATCAGACTGGTATCTGCTAGTCATGCTTAAAGCATATGATATGTCTGGTCGAGTACACAACATGACATACATGATAGACCCTATAGTGGATGCATAAGGAATCTTACTCATGCGATCTCTCTTCTCTACTGGAAGGAGATTGAACCTTAAATAGGCTTATACCATGTGACATAGGCAAAAATACCTTCTTAGAATCTTGCATGTTAAACCGTTTTAACACTTTGTCTATGTATGTACTTTGACTTAGGCCAAGCAATCTTCGAGATCTATCTCTATAGATCCTGATTCCTAACACATAGGTTGGTTTGCCGAAATCTTTTATAGAAAAACAATTTCCTAACCAAGTCTTTACAGACTGAAGGGTAGGAATGTCATTTCCTATGAGGAGTATGTCATCTACATACAAAACCAGAAAAAACCACTATGCTGTCACTAACCATTTTGTAGACACAAGGTTCATCTTCATTTTTAATGAAACCAAACTGCTTAACAACTTCATCAAAACGAAGATTCCAGCTTCTAGAAGCTTGTTTTAATCCATAAATCGATCGTTGCAACTTACATACCTTTCCAGCATTTTCAGGTATAACAAAACCTTCAGGTTGTGTCATATACACATCTTCAAGAAGACTTCCATTTAGGAAGACTATCTTGACATCCGTTTGCCAGATTTCATAATCATAGTAAGCTGCAATAGCAAGCAAGATCCGAACATATTTAAGCATGGCAACTGGGGAAAAGGTTTCATCATAGTCTACACCATGAATTTGCTTGAAACCCTTAGCCACCAACCGTGCTTGAAAGGTACTTACATTACCATACATGTCAGTTTTCCTTTTGAAAATCCACTTGCACCCTATGGGTTTTATCCCTTCGGGTGGCTCAATCAAGGTCCATACCTTGTTAGTGTACATGGAATCCATTTCGGATCTCATGGCATCAAGCCATTTCTCAGATTCTGGACTCAAAAGAGCTTCTTGGTAATTCATTGGTTCATCTTGATCCATTAGCAATACATCCCCTTCCTGAGACACAAGTAAACCATATCTCTCAGGTTGGTGACGTACCCTATCTGACCTACGCAAGTCTTCTGCTACTTGAGCAAGTGGATCCACAACTCTTTGTGGTATCTGCTCTTGTTCCATTACCGACTCATTGCTACTCTGTGTTACTTGAATTTCTTCAAGTTCTACTTTCCTCCCACTTATTTTCTTAGAGACAAATTCTTTCTCTAAGAATATAGCAGTCCTAGCGACAGACACTTTGCCTTCGCTAGGATTATAGAAGTAATAACCCATAGTTTCTTTTGGGTATCCCACAAATAAGCACTTATTTGAAACTTGGAGTTTCACATAAGCTTCACAACCCCAAATCTTCATAAAAGACATACTAGGTCGTTTCCCAGTCCATATCTCATATGGTGTCTTTATAACAGCCTTAGATGGAACACGATTTAGTTTGAAAGTTGTTGTTAACAAAGCATGACCCCAAAAGGAGTCAAGGAGATCAGAATGACTCATCATGGATCGAACCATATCTAATTGAGTTCGATTTCTCCTTTCAGAAACTCCATTCCATTGAGGTGTTCCAGGAGGAGTGAGTTGAGATACTATCCCACACTCTTTTAGATGGTCATCAAAATATTAGCTCAAGTATTCTCCACCCCGATCTGATCGAAGTGTTTTAATAGTCTTGCCATGTTGGTTTTATACTTCATTCTTGAATTCCTTGAACTTTTCAAAGGACTCAGATTTGTGTTTCATCAGATACACAAATCCATATCTACTGAAATCATCAGTAAAAGTGATGAAGTATTGAAAACCTCCTCTAGCCATTGTGCCCATGGGCCCACATACATCACTATGTATAAGACCAAGAAGATCACCGGCCCTTTCACCTTTTCCAGTGAATGGGGCTTTGGTCATCTTCCCCAATAGACAAGATTCACATGTCTCAATTGATTCAAAATCAAAAGAGTCCAAAATAGCCATCTTGATGTTTAGATATGCGTTTCTCGTTTATGTGGCCTAAGCGACAATGCCAAAGGTAAGTTGGGTTCAAATCATTTTTTTTTTACCCTTTTAGCATTTATGTTATCGATAGGCACTTCGATGTCAAGAACATATAGTCCATTGTTTAATTTTGCACAACCATAAAACATATCATTTAAATAAATTGAACAACTATTGTTCTTTATTATAAATGAAAAACCACTCTTGTCTAAACAAGAAACAGAAATAATATTCCTACTAATGGCTGGTACAAAATAACAATTATCTAATTCAATAACTAGCCCAGTTGGCAAAGTTAAATAATAAGTTCCTACGGCTAAAGCAACAACTCTTGCTCCATTTCCGACTCGCAGGTCGACTTCGCCTTTAGTCAATCGTCTACTCTTTTTTAGATCCTGCACATTCACACAAATGTGAGATCCACATCCAGTATCTAATATCCAAGATGCAGAAGTAGATAAATAGACTTCTATAACATAAATACCTGAAGTGGAAGTCTCACTTCCCTTCTTCTTGATCTCCTCCAGGTACTTTGCACAGTTTCTCTTCCAATGTCCTGATTGGCCATAGTGGAAACATTTTCCTTCCTTAGCTATCCCGCCCATAGGCTTCAAAGCAGAGGTACTAGGCTTGTCTTTGCCCTTGTCCTTTGGTTTAAAATAGGGCTTCTTGAACTTCTTCTTGCCCTTGCCTTTTTTAGGTTGGACCATCAATATGGCCTTCCCTTTACCTTTATTAATGTTTTGCTCAGTTTTTCTTAACATGCTTAACAACTTTGGCAGTGGTTTGTCAAATTCATTCATGTTACAGTTCATGAAGAATTGACTATAGTTGTCCGGCAACGATTGCAGAACAAGATCAGTGGCCAACTCTTGGCCTAATGGGAATCCAAGCCTTTCTAGGTTTTCAATGTATCCAATCATTTTGAGTACATAAGCACCTACAGGACTTCCCTCTGCCAGTCTACATTGATAAAGTGCTTTTATACTTCAAATCGTTCATGCCTAGCTTGGCCTTGATAAAGTCTCTTTAAATGTACGATCATATCGCACGCCTCCATGTTCTCATGTTGTTTTTGTAGTTCAACATTCATGGTAGCAAGCATAAGGCAACCTACATCGAGAGCATCATCCAGATGCTTCTTAAAAGCATCCTTGTCAGCTTTCGAAGCAGTTGCAGCGGGTTTTTCAGGAACGGGCTCTTCCAGGACATACAGCTTCTTTTCATGCCTAATGACAATCCTTAGTTTTCTTTACCAGTCTAAAAAGTTTGTCCCAAATAGTTTATCCTTCTCAAGGACAGATCTCAGTGATAGGTTACTTGTTGTGTTCGTTGCCACGGTTATCTATTAATAGAAAATTATGCAAGTAAGTATCATATAACAAACATATTTAACAAGGTCTTTAATTAAATATGCCTCCCACTATTTTGATTCAAAACAAGTACCCTCGATATAAAATCAGAAAATCCCATCACTAGATTTTCTAGTGGGTCAAGATCCATATTTCACCTAATTTTAATTCAGCTTTAGCTGATCGCTTAAGAAAAGGTTATATAGGTAGGAACACACTTCCAATTGCATCTCATACAACTCTTGGATAGTCAGGTGAATAACTCTTATTCTAATGCATCTTATGAATTAATGCCTAACATAGTGCCTCTAGGTTTTTCAATCCTATTGAATATACCTAGTTAAGTCAAAACCCAACGGGTGACAGTTGGATATTACTTTTATCCCATCGCGCCTCACTAAAATAGATAAAGGTACCCTGCTTTAGCAGACCCACTCTTCATCGATTCTAGCCTTAACGAGTGTCATTCATTGGAAGGCAAAACATGACTTAATATTTTCTTTGAGGGATTTGATCGCTTTAATTTTATTTGTTTGTTAAACTGTTTAACATACATGCATCTCATACAAATAAATGATATGGTTATGGCCTCCTAAAATTCCAATCATCAATAAGTGTCTTGCATCAAACGAATACTTCACGAACTTGTAAATAGGTAAGTCCCTCGTATCATTCGAATACGTTATTGTCAGCAAATTGATAGGTGGCATGTTTATCACAGCCAATATTTGAGTCGAGACAAGGTTTCAACAATTGAACCCTTTGACGCCCAAGACACGAACTCTTCATGTTCCATGGGACCCTTTAACACCAAAACATATAAATATATATACATCGCACATAAAACAATCAATAAAGGAATCCAAATAACTGAAACGCGCACCTGCGCTCAGCGCCGGTGAAGCGCAGGTTCCAGTTTTAAATTCTGTAATTTGCGCTTCACTTGCGCTCAGCGTGAGTGAAGCGCAGATTCCAGATTCAAAATCCTGTATGTTGCGCTTCACCTGCGCCCAGCGCAGATGAAGCGCAGATAACAGCGTTCAAAAATCATTTTGCGTTTAAACAGTAAAAACCAGAATATCAACATATTCAAACGTTTAAAAGCCTAAAAGGTGTTTATCGCAAACCAACGCTCTGATACCAATTGAAGGGAATCAAGCATGTGGTCAGGGTGCAGCGGAATAAATGGATTCCCTCCCTTGTTATGATCGTTAATGCGAAAACATGAATCAAGGCATAAAAGCGTAAAACATAATCACATACCTTATTAGGATTATGAACGAGGCAATATCAGCCACGTCTCTAGAGGTGTCCACACCAACAGCTGAACTAGGAAACACTCCTCATCTCTGCTAGTAGTGTTTAGAGAGTAAGAGCGACTACTCATGTCTCTAGGGGTACTGCATCTCATGCTCTATTTATAGAGTGGTGGCTAGGGTTTTGCCCCCTCACTCACTTATCCCTAACACATATGGGCCTGGCCCATTAGGTTATAATTCTAATCAAATTAGAATTATTATCTTTTCCTAGTGGCTTGTTGTATGTGTGTGACCCAATAAGCTTTTAATATTTGGTTATGATATTAAAATAAAACCCTTTTATATTTAATATCATAAATAGTGAATGGTATCTAGCAATACATCACTATCCAAATATTGAGATTATCAACAACTTTGACGAATCCTATTTTAAGATAATTTATATGATCTGTCCCTTTATCCAAATATTTAATTGAACACAAGGTCATGGAATGTGTCAACCTTGTATAGTTCAATTTATATTTTCTTGATCCCCAAGTAGACTGTACAGAGAATAAACATCTCATGTTTATCCTCCTGAGCATGGTCATGCATTTTGTAGTCTCACTTTATCAAGAGGCCTACAGATATAACTCATGTTACATAGGAGGGACAAATCCCATCTAGGGCACTCACATTCCACCACATAATTTATTATATGTCCAAATACCAACTTTATGATCACCTTGTTACAAGCAACGTTTGATGATACTTAAAACACATAATTCCTTATGTAGGAATCGTAGTGATTTCAGCTCTAAGGACTTCATATAACTTTTATCAATATAAGAAACGTCCATGACACTTATGTAACAATCCATGCTACGTTCTTATGGTGGGTCTGTCCAGTACACCATTACTCTTAATGTGTACCTATGTGAGCACATGATATCTCATATCCATGATCTGTGAGATGTGATCATCAACGAACTCACATACTAGTCTAAATGCATCTCTGTCCAAAGACGATACTTGACTAGGGACTATTTTAAGAATAGTTCTTCATAAGATCTCACGATCAAGTCATCTACTTGATTTCTTATGAAGTTTAAGCTTACTATTCTAAGGACAATAATTATATTCTAAAAGAATTAATAAATTAAATGCCTTTATAAAATAATAATATGATACAAGTGATGGATCTTCAAAATAAAACATATAGGTCTCTAGTGCATACACAAACAATTGTGTGTATTTTTTCTTTTTAATTTGAATAGGAGGGATTGTTTAATTTAAAATAGGATTTGAAAGCATATGGTTAGGATTGTAATTAGCAGTTGTATTATTGCATATTTTTGTCAAAAATAATTGGAGATGTTTTGAAACAGACTAAGAAGGTGAGAGCACAAATGGAAGGGGACAAACAATTGAGGATGCACGTGAGAGGTCTTTGGAGGTATGAGTTTGGGGGAATTGCTATTTGTTGAGGATATGTTAAGCTCCGTCTTAAGTGTTGAATTGGAACTTCGATAAGTAAATATTTTGGTTTTCTAATTTTCTTGTGTGTATTTTATGTAAGTATTCTACTTGTGTATATTCTAATTGGTAGCTCACTACTTTTGTTACTGCCACATCTCTATTTAAACAACTCTTAGTTTATAGTTTATCTATGTACTATTTTATGTTTTATATTCTAAGTATACATTATGCTTAGTCAAAATGAATCTTAGTAACAGTTTTTTTATAATTTAATCGAGAAAAAAGGACATCAGAGAGGATGCTTGTAATATTCTAATTCCGTAAACCTAGAAATAATGCCTGTTGGAAGGATATTCCCGAATTTACAGAATTATTTTTCGTGACATTACCGATATCGTCATACAATTCATATGCAATGCACTTAGGTATTTCAATGATTACTTAAGCCTTAATCGTGAATACATATCCATAATGCCACTAAGTGACCGAAAATACACATAAATAGCTAATTCAATTCATATACACCAACGTTAGTTTGATTACATCAAAATAAGTAAAGAAATCCATCTATGGACCTCTAAGTCCCTCTCCATCAAGCCTCAGGTTAGGGTCCTCAAAATCTAGAGTGATCCACAAAACATGTGGTGAGACTAACGTCCCAATTAGTGTATACAAGCATGCAATGTAGGATAAACATGCAACTGTGAATGCATCAACACAATCCATGTAATCTATCATGCTAGAACAATATTAGTGAGGAACGTCTTCCCCACGGTCATTAGACCTCACCATTGAACACATGATGTTTTCAAACAACAATAACATTATCATGTCCTTTTTCCCCTTTTCTAATTTGGTCCGAAGACCAATGCAATTTCTCATGTATAATTTTTTTGTGTCCACTTGGTTTCATGAATGTAAATTAACTATAAAGGCATGTGGACTATTTATCAAGTATATAGGCAAGCATGTATTCATGTAGTTCAACCTTTTCCCTAGGCTCATAGGCAATTTAAGAGTTTCCACATAAACCATGCATATATATACACTAAACATATATATACATTAAACCATCCACAATCAATGCAATAACAATGACAATCAAGTATAGAAAGGGATTTCAAGAAGAGTGATCATTGGAGAAAGGCAAGCAAGATGAGAGAGTGAATGGGTGATGTACACTCACCTCTAGAGACAAGCAAATAAGGTTGTTGAAGGTTGTGGGAGGGATAGATCCTCTCTGTGATAGCAACTGAATTACAGATCTAGAATTGAGCAAAGGAAGTTGATGAGGACATGACCCAAAGAAAGGCACTTGAAGGACTTGGGGGACCCATGACCAGAGCAAGGGCGAAACAGGAAAAAGAAGCTTTGCAGCTTTTAGTGGCATCCTTACAAGCTAAGGGCGCAAGCTTTAAGGAACCCTTCCTTAAGGTTGTACTTTGTCTCAAGCAAGAGGAAGAAGATGGTAGCATGGCATTCAATGAAGTCCAGTTGCCATCAATGCAACAAGCTACATAAAAGCAAGGAAGGAGGGAGAGGGGCGGCCATGTGAGAGGGGCGGCCAAGGGAGTGAAGGGCTGAGTTATTTGTGTTAATTTCATGCTTTCAATAAACATAATGTGGCTGAATTATTTTCATTCATGTGGCTGGTTGGTTACAAGGAAGAATTGAAGGGAATTGATGCTCCAACGGTTACAAGGGGACAAGACAATAAATGCTTACAGTTACAAAGTGAAGGCAATTGAAGCACATGTTTGTACTCATCATATTGCGGCCAACAAAGGAAGAAATATGCTGAATGAAGACCTATTGTGGGCAGCCAATGAAGAGTATGAAACCTAATCCAAGAAGCCAACCAAAGGTGTTTAACATGTGATGGAATTAGGTGCTTAAAGACCCATCAATACGGCGGCCAACACATGATCAATGAGTGTAATTTCCATTCAATTTGTAACCTATGTTTTGATGAATGTTTTGATGAGTTGTCTTAAGAAGGTGGGCGGCCAAATGAGGCTATTGTTGGCCGAGTTTGATTGCTACAATTCAAAGAGAAAGATGACTAAATAATAGGCTATAGTAGGCGGCCACATTAGAGAATTAGGTTAGGTTTAATTACTTTATTTCTTTTCTTTAATTTGTAATATTGCATGGAGCACATGAGACTATTTAAGGAACATGCATGCCATGCAAAAGAGTTAGAAGTTTTATGAAGAAAAAAATTACCAATTAGAGAGTGTTTCTCTATTTTCTTGTTAATTCAAGAGTTGAGGTTTATCAAGGATTTCATCATCTTTGTGTGTGCGATCTCAAGGACAAACTTTCATCCTTGAAAGTTTGGAGTCCACGTTACCTTATTCTTCTTCCTCATTCTTGTTATTTTCAATTTGTTCACGTGGTTTTCTTATAGTTTCTTGTGTAAGAAAGACTTTTCCAACTTTGGGCTGTGACTGTTCAAAAGAAAGAAAAATACTTATCTTATATCAAAATTATAAACAAAAAGATTCCAAAAAGAAAGTTTCAATCAAGAAAAGAAAAGAAAAAGAAAAAGGAATTGTTAATAGAAAGTTCACGTATCCAGCCTACAAACTCTATAGATCCCTAATTCGAATCCTAACACCATATGGATTCATATCATTTGGTAATCAGAGCTCCGGTTCATTAGAAATTTCCAAGGCTTGTTTGCTTTCTTTCTGTTATTTCTTAACTGTTTACTATTGTTCTTAGCTTTTCTTGCTTTATTTTCTTGACTGCTCACAGGTTGGAGAAATTACTTGATTCTTCCTCCTTTTGAATTGATAAGGATTCAAGAGGAATAGAGTGGAAAAAGGCAAGAGGGTTACATTATTGAAAAAGCCAAGTGTTGAGTGTAAACACTAGAGTGTGGTGAGGATTTTCTAAACAGTTTAACTTTTATTTTTCTATTACTTGTTCTTTGTTACTATGGCAGAAAAACAAGTGGAGAATCATGACCTTCAGTTGCAGATTGCAGCACTTTCTCAACGTTTGGAGAAAATGATAAGGGCACAGTATGATGAGTTGCACAACAGGTTGGATGAATTGGAGAAAATACCTCCCCCACCTCCTCCACCCCCTAATCCTGAGGATGGAAGGCCACCAAGAGATGAAGGGAGAATACAAGGGGTCAAGCTGACAATACCACCTTTCAAAGGTCGTAGTGACCCAGAAGCATACTTGGAGTGGGAGCTCAAAATAGAGCATGTCTTTGCCTGCAATGCATACACAGAAGCACAAAAGGTAAAACTTGCTACTACTGAGTTTTTTGACTATGCTCTCATTTGGTGGAATTAATTGCAAAGGGAAAGGCATAGAGATGAAGAACCATTGGTGGAAACATGGACTGAAATGAAGAGAATTATGAGGAAACGATATTTTCCCTCTAGTTTCCAAAGAGACTTGAAGTTGAAGCTGCAGAAATTGTCCCAAGGAAGTAAAGGAGTTGATGAGTTCTACAAAGAAATCGAGGTGCTTATGGTGCACGCTAATATTGATGAGGACCCCGAGGTAACTATGGCACGTTTTCTTAGTGGTTTAAATCATGATATTAGAGATGTTGTAGAACTGCAGGAATATGTAGAGATGGGTGATTTGCTACACAAAGCACTTCAAGTAGAACAACAACTTAAAAGAAAAGGAACAAAGAAGAGTCCTACTACTTTACCTTTGAATTGGAAGGATAAAGTCAAGCAAGAAGTGGTTGAATCAACTAATCAAGGAGCATCCTCTTCCCAAGGGAGATTACCTCAAAAAAACGCTGATCAGGTACCTAAGAAAGGTAGGGATGTTAAGTGTTTCAGGTGCCAAGGAATGGGACACTATGCCTATGAATGCCCAACTAAGAAGACCATTCTTCTTAAAGACAATGGAGAGTACACCGGTGAATCAGAGGATGAAGAGGAGGCAAGTGAGGATGACACAGGTGCTGAAATTGGCGAAGTCTACATGATTAGGAGACTTCTTGGAAGCCAAACCACGACCATGGAAGCAAATCAAAGAGAAAACATATTTCATACCAGGTGTTCTGTTGATGGTAAGATATGTTTAGTTATAATTGATGGTGGTAGTTGTACTAATGTGGTCAGTGATAGATTGGTGTCAAAAATGAATATGGAGACAAAGCCACATCCTAGGCCATACAAGCTTCAATGGCTTAGTGAGAGAGATGAGGTGCATGTTAAGAGGCAAGCTGTGATTCCTTTTACCATTGGAAAATATCAAGACAAGGTGTTGTGTGACGTAGTTCCAATGGAGGCCAGTCATATCCTATTGGGGAGGCCGTGGCAGTATGATACAAAAGCCATCCATGATGGATTTTCTAACAAAATTTCTTTCATGTTTCAGGAAAAAAAGGTGGTTCTCAAACCTTTGTCTCCAAAGGAAGTGAGTGAGGATCAAAGAAAATTGAAAGAAAATATAGCAAGAGAAAAAGAGAGTGAAACACGTGAGAGTGGTGAGATTAAAAAGAAAAAAAGAGAAATTTGTGAGGGCAAACAGTTGCGTTTGGCAAGAGAAAAAGAAGTTAGGAGAGAGCTTTGTGCTAATCATCCATTATTTCTTTTAATTGGTGAAAACCAATTACTTCATGCTAACCAATTTGAAAATCATGATTTGCCTTTGCCCATTAAATCTCTTTTGCAGGATTTTCATGATGTGTTTCCAGAAAATGTTCCTGATGGGCTGCCACCTATGAGGGGTATTGAACACCAAATTGACCTCATACCAGGAGCTTCTCTACCAAATCGTCTAGCTTATAGAAGGAACCCACAAGAAACCAAGGAAATAGAAAGACAAGTGGCTGATTTGATAAGCAAAGGATGGGTGAGAAACAACATGAACCCATGCACTATTCCTGTTATTTTGGTGCCTAAGAAAGATGGCACTTGGAGGATGTGTTCTGATTGTAGAGCCATAAACAACATCACCATCAAGTATAGACATCCAATTCCCAGGTTAGATGACCTTCTTGATGAATTGTATGGTGCATGTGTGTTTAGTAAAATTGATTTAAAAAGTGGCTATAATCAGATTAGGATAAGAGAAGGTGATGAATGGAAAACAACCTTTAAAACAAAATATGGTTTATATGAATGGTTAGTTATGCCTTTTGGATTAACTAATGCTCCTAGCACTTTCATGAGATTGATGAACCATGTTTTAAGGGAATTTAAAGGAAAATTTGTGGTTGTGTATTTTGATGACATACTTATCTATAGCACTTCTTTGGATATGCATGTTAATCACTTAAAATCTGTTTTTGATGTGCTTAGAAAAGAAAATTTGTATGCTAATCTTGATAAATGCATATTTTGTACCAACCATGTTATTTTTTGGGATTTGTTGTGAGCTCCAAGGGAGTCCAAGTGGATGAGGAAAAGGTAAAAGCCATTCAAGAGTGGCCAACACCTAAAAATGTGAGTGAAGTAAGGAGTTTTCATGGATTAGCAAGTTTCTATAGGAGATTTGTTAAGGATTTTAGTACCCTTGCTGCACCATTAAATGAAATTGTTAAAAAAATTGTGGGATTTCATTGGGGAGAAAAGCAAGAGGCGGCCTTTGCTGCCCTTAAAGATAGGCTCACTCATGCGCCTATATTAGCCTTGCCTAACTTTGCTAAATCTTTTGAATTGGAATGTGATGCATCAAATGTAGGCATAGGGGCTGTTTTGTTACAAGAAGGACATCCAATTGCTTATTTTAGTGAAAAATTAAGTGGAGTTGCACTTAATTATTCTACTTATGATAAGGAATTGTATGCTTTGGTTAGAGCTCTAAAAACATGGCAACATTACTTGATACCTAAAGAGTTTGTCATACATAGTGATCATGAGTCCTTAAAATATTTGAAAGGACAAGGAAAACTAAACAAAAGACATGCTAAATGGGTAGAGTATTTAGAGCAATTTCCATATGTGATAAAGCATAAGAAAGGTAAAGGAAACATAGTGGCTGATGCGCTTTCTAGGAGGCATGCATTGTTATCTATGTTGGAAACTAAATTGTTTGGTCTCGAGTCCTTGAAAAGCATGTATGAAAATGATGAAGATTTTGCTGAAATTTTTGTTGCATGTGAAAACTCTTCTGAAAATGGTTATTTTAGGCAAAATGGATTTTTATTTAAATTCAATAAATTATGTGTGCCTAAGAGTTCCATTAGAGAATTGATTTTGCGTGAGTCACATGAGGGAGGGTTGATGGGGCATTTTGGAATTCAAAAGACCAAGGAAATTTTACAAGAACATTTCTTTTGGCCCCACATGAAACGTGACGTGCAAAGGTTTTGTGAAAACTGCATTGTTTGTAAAAAGGAAAAATCTACTGTTAAGCCTCATGGATTGTACACTCCTTTACCTGTACCAGAATCTCCTTGGACTGACATTTCCATGGACTTTGTTTTAGGACTGCCTAAAACAAAATATGGAAAAGATTCTGTTTTTGTGGTTGTTGACAGGTTTTCAAAGATGGCTCATTTCATAGCTTGCAAGAAGGTGGACGATGCTTGTCATGTGGCTGATTTATTTTTCAAAGAAATAGTAAGACTACATGGTTTGCCTAGAAGCATCGTGAGTGATAGGGATGCTAAATTCCTTAGCCATTTTTGGAGGACTTTGTGGGGAAAGCTTGGGACAAAATCGTTGTTCTCTACAACTTGTCATCCCCAAACTGATGGACAGACAGAAGTGGTGAACAGAACATTAGGCACATTACTTAGGGCTATTATGAATAAAAATATTAAGTCTTGGGAGGAATGTTTGCCTCATGTTGAATTTGCTTACAATAGGGCTATTCATAGCACTACAAACTGTTCCCCTTTTGAGATTGTTTATGGTTTTAACCCTCTAACTCCTCTTGATTTGTTACATTTGCCAAACATTTCTATGTTTAAACACAATGAAGCGCAGGCTAAGGCAGATTATATCAAGAAGATGCATGAGAAGGTGAAAGCCCAAATTGAAAAGAAAAATGAAAGTTATGCCAAGCAAGCTAACAAGGGAAGGAAGAAGGTTGTTTTCAATCCTGGTGATTGGGTTTGGGTACATATGCGCAAGGAGAGGTTCCCTGAACAAAGAAAATCCAAACTTCTACCTAGGGGAGATGGACCTTTTCAAGTGATAGAAAGAATAAATGACAATGCCTACAAGATTGACCTTCCTGGTGAGTATCAGATTAGTGCTACTTTCAATGTTTCTGATTTATCTCTTTTGATGCAGATAAAGGAGATAAAAATTTGAGGACAAATTCTTTTGAAGAGGGAGGCAATGATGAGGACATGACCCAAAGAAAGGCACTTGAAGGACTTGGGGGACCCATGACCAGAGCAAGGGCAAAACAGGCAAAAGAAGTTTTGCAGCTTTTAGTGGCATCCTTACAAGCTAAGGGCGCAAGCTTTAAGGAACCCTTCCTTAAGGTTGTACTTTGTCTCAAGCAAGAGGAAGAAGATGGTAGCATGGCATTCAATGAAGTCCAGTTGCCATCAATGCAACAAGCTACATAAAAGCAAGGAAGGAGGGAGAGGGGCGGCCATGTGAGAGGGGCGTCCAAGGGAGTGAAGGGTTGAGTTATTTGTGTTAATTTCATGCTTTCAATAAACATAATGTGGCTGAATTATTTTCATTCATGTGGCTGGTTGGTTACAAGGAAGAATTGAAGGGAATTGATGCTCCAACGGTTACAAGGGGACAAGACAATAAATGCTTACAGTTACAAAGTGAAGGCAATTGAAGCACATGTTTGTACTCATCATATTGCGGCCAACAAAGGAAGAAATATGCTGAATGAAGACCTATTGTGGGCGGCCAATGAAGAGTATGAAACCTAATCCAAGAAGCCAACCAAAGGTGTTTAACATGTGATGGAATTAGGTGCTTAAAGACCCATCAATACGGCTGCCAACACATGATCAATGAGTGTAATTTCCATTCAATTTGTAACCTATGTTTTGATGAATGTTTTGATGAGTTGTCTTAAGAAGGTGGGCGGCCAAATGAGGCTATTGTTGGCCGAGTTTGATTGCTACAATTCAAAGAGAAAGATGACTAAATAATAGGCTATAGTAGGCGGCCACATTAGAGAATTAGGTTAGGTTTAATTACTTTATTTCTTTTCTTTAATTTGTAATATTGCATGGAGCACATGAGACTATTTAAGGAACATGCATGCCATGCAAAAGAGTTAGAAGTTTTATGAAGAAAAAAATTACCAATTAGAGAGTGTTTCTCTATTTTCTTGTTAATTCAAGAGTTGAGGTTTATCAAGGATTTCATCATCTTTGTGTGTGCGATCTCAAGGACAAACTTTTATCCTTGAAAGTGTGGAGTCCACGTTACCTTATTCTTCTTCCTCATTCTTGTTATTTTCAATTTGTTCACGTGGTTTTCTTATAGTTTCTTGTGTAAGAAAGACTTTTCCAACTTTGGGCTGTGACTGCTCAAAAGAAAGAAAAATACTTTTCTTATATCAAAATTATAAACAAAAAGATTCCAAAAAGAAAGTTTCAATCAAGAAAAGAAAAGAAAAAGAAAAAGGAATTGTTAATAGAAAGTTCACGTATCCAGCCTACAAACTCTAAAGATCCCTAATTCGAATCCTAACACCATATGGATTCATATCAGAAGTAGTTAGACATCAAAAAGAGAAATAAAACCCATTACCAAAATGAGCAGAAATGTGCAGAAAATTCAGAGAATTAAAAGAGAAAATTGAGGAGAAAGAGATGGATATAGGCGCCACTGATGAAGGCAACCCCTTCAGCAGATAAGCCTCAGTGTAGATTCGTCGCCGGCTCACAGAGCTGGATAAGAATCACCATGGTTTGAGCAAGAACCATTAAGCCTTCTCAACTCTCAAGAGGAGGAAGTGAAGCATATAGCTTTTGATTAGAAATAGTGATTAGCCTTACAAGAGTGGAGAGGCCTCCCTTATATAGAGAAAGGGGGCGGTCACTTTAGGAAAGAAATAAAAGGGGAATTAATTTCTATCCTAAGAGTGAATTGAACCATAGCCTCCTACCCAATGTAGCATGATATCCTCCTAACCATTAAAGGCTTAAAATTAGCACCCCTAGCTTCACAAGTAGTAGGCAAATTACAATTAAAATGAATTACAAAGTAAATCCTATCAAACTATGGATTAGAGGTCATGACTAGTTGGTCCTCTATTTTAGGGAAATAAAATGCATGTAATTAAAAGGAATAAGAAGCTTTGACTCATAAGTGTCATTATCAAGGTTTGACCAAGAGATTCAACTCTCCTTCATTGGATCTTGCTCCCCTTCACTGGCTGTTGGCCCAAGTTACATGAGTTCCAGTCTTTTCTTCAAGCAGATTGTGAGAGCTGGAGGCTGACGAGGGCAAAAGTGATTTCCAGTGCAAAGAGGCACGGACAAGGAGTGGCTCCTGGCGGGCTTCTAAGCATAGGAACACATGGATGAACCAAGCCACACCTGAATGAGAGGGATCCAGAGGTTATGCAAGTATGGTACTGCATAGTTGAGGATAGCTTAAAGGAAATAGTTGAGGCTTGGAGCAATTTGGGATGGGTGACCGTCTGGGAAGTTTCTCAGAAAGTGTGCAAGTGAGCACAAAGCATACTGGAAAGTCTCATGTTAGTTTATGGGGACCCTTATCACTCCTGCAAGCGGCTCAGATACGTTACACAGCTTGCCATCAGTCTGGTTGGGTCATTCTGAGCTCCTTCTTGTTACTCTCTTCACAATTCTCTATGCTAGGGCAAGGTTGGGAGAAAGGTGTTTTAGAGTAATGGGCTCAAATGCCCTAAAATTATTTTTTAAAAATTTGTTCGTGCTTTTTCGCTCAAGTGAGAAATTTCTCGATTGAGCGAAAATAACATAAAGGCCAGTTGCACGCATTTTCACTCAAGCGAGAATCCCTCGCTTGAGCGAAAACAACACAGAAGCAATTCCCTCAATTCTGCCTCATTTTCGCTTAAGCGAATATTCCTTCGCTTAAGCGAAAATGTCAACAACTAAACTCCCCTATTTTGGTGATAATTCCGCTCAAGCGAGGAGATTCACGCTTGAGCGAAAATCCTCCAGAACTAAATTCCCAAAATTCAATTCCCATTCGCTCAAGAGGGTCATTTCTCGCTTGAGCGAAAAAAAGACAGTGTTATGCCCTTTTTAACAATTTTAACCCTCTTTAACCTAATTCCCTTTATGAAACCCTCTTATAATTTCATTCATGAAAATGAATTTAAGATTGGGGATGTTACAATCCTACCAGCCTTATCTATAACTATACTGATATTTGTATGATCACATTTATGAATTAAATAATGGTTAATGTGACATTCTTCTCTATTGTAGGGGATATCTTCAATGGCTTGGGGAAAAGAAACTTGTACTGAGGTGGGTTTTCATTATTAACTTATTTGTTTTATTAGATTTTTTATTCAAATTATTGTTACTAATTATCTGATTGACTTTTATTCGTCTCCTCGTGTTATTGTGCATGTTATAGCTCTAATTTGGGTGGCTTTTAATGGCATTGGAAAAATTCGCATTGGAGCATAACTCAGAGCTTGCTTTCTTTTGATTTTTGTTGTTGGGTAATGTTATTTTGAGTTTTCCATAGGATATGGAACCACGTAGAGGTAAAACTTCTCAACAACTTTGATAATCATGATTTTCCTTACTTAGGAATTTTTGAGCTGTGCCTAATGAATGAGTTTGACAATAGTTTGCTTCTTCTTGTTTCATGTAATTTTATCTACTGTTTAATACTACTATTCTCAAATTATTGTCATAATGTTAAATAAAAGGGAATATTATGAAGCAGTTGATGGAAACATTTAGATTTGTAAAGATTATACTCTAAAGGGTAAATAGAAACTTGTGACTGCATTCTCTTCCATTCATGGTCATAAACCTGATTCAAGAGTCTGAATGTGGGTGAGATATCATCTATTATGCTATGGGATCTGGATAAAGAGCAACTTATTAATTTTATACATTTATCATCAAATTTTAGTGGCTCAACATTAGTAAGCCTCATCTATGCGTGATATTGTTTGCATTGATAATTATTATGTTTGCTCAAATTATTTTGGCATGATATATAGCTAACTATTCTTTAGACATTTGGGCTAGATTTTTTATTAGGTTTGATATGCCAATTACCTATAGATGTTCAAATGAATCCTTAATGTTTAGTGAATCCATTTAGTTTTTTCTTGTAAAGAGCATTATTAGTACTTTCTATCTTTATGACGGTCAAAGAGCGGTATTATTATTTGTTAGTATTAGTATTTTTTTCATTGCAAGCGATCAAAAGTGCCATAAATATTAACTTTTGTGGCGGTTTCTGACCGCTAATAATGTATAAAAGTAATTTCTTGAGGTTTTGCCACCGTTCAAGCAAAAACGCAACAAAGCATGTTGTGGCACACGTAATGCTGACACTTAGTATGACTGCCAGAAATGTACTTTGTGTTTTTTAACCTCCACTAAATTATGTTTTTTTAGTGCTACCTCGTCTGCCACAAGCCATAATCCTATATACATCTTTAATAAAACATTGTGTCACTCTCCACATTTCTTAATAATGTATCTAAGACTACAGTTAATTTTAGACAACAACACTAACCACGGTCCAATTGGATTGAATTGCTTCGATACCATAATGTAATGTCCTAATTCCATAAACCTAGAAATAATTCCTGATGGAAGCATATTCCCGAATTTATAGAATTATTTTTCGTGACATTACCGACATCGTCATGCAATTTACATGCAATGCGCTTAGGTATTCCAACGATTACTTCAGCCTCAATCACGAATACATATCCATAAATATAATTTAAGAGCCATTAAGTGGCCTAAAATACGTAAATAGATAACTCAATACATATACACCAACGTTAGTTTGATTACATAAGAAAAAGTAAAGGAGTCCATCCATGGACCTCCAAATCCAACTCCATCAAGCCTCGGGCTAAGGATCTTGCACATCTAAAGTGATCCACAAAATATGTGGTGAGACTAAAATCCTAGTGAGTGTATACAAGCATGCAATGTAGGATAAAACATACAGCTGTGAATGCATCAACAAAATTCATGTAACCTATCATGCTAAAACAATATTCACAATTATAATAATCAACGCATCATTAAGGGTGTCTTTCAACCTGTCCTTTTTCCATTGGCAAGATATGAGCTCTGTATCTTAGTGAGGAGCGTCTTCCCCACGGTCATTAGACCTCGTACTTAAACATGTGATGTTTTCAAATAACATGAACATTATGATATCCTTTTTCTCTTTTTCCTTTTTTCCAATTGGATCCGAAGACCCATGTAATTCCTCATGTATAATTTTTTGTGTACACTTGGTTTCATGAGTGCAAATTAACAATAAAGGCATGTGGACTATTTATCAAGTGTAGGAAAGCATATATTCATGTAGTTCAACCCCAACCCTAGGCAGATAGGAAATTTAAGAGTTTCCACATAAACCATGCATCTATATACATTAAACCATCGACAATCAATACGATAAAAATGACAATCAATTATAGAAAGGAGTTTCAAGAAGAGGGATCATGGGAGAATGGCAAGCAAGATGAGAGAATGAGTGGGTGATATACACTCACCTCTAGAGACAAACAAATAAGGTTGTTGAAGGTTTAGGGGGATAGATCCTCTTTGGTTGGGTCAATCCAAAGCTTCTTCTTCTTCTTCTTCTTCTTCTTCTTCTTCTTCTTCTTCTTCTTCTTCTTCCTCTTCCTCTTTTCTCAATCCTATCTGCTAGCGCAAGGTTGGGAGAAAGGTGTTTTTGAGTAATGGGCTCAAATGCCCAAAATTATCTTTTAAAATTGTGTTCGCGCATTTTCGCTCAAGCGAAAAATCCTCGCTTGATCGAAAACACCACATACACAATTTCCCCAATTATGCCTCATTTTCGCTTGAGCGAAAAATTCCTTTGCTCAAGCAAAAATTACAGCAACTAAAATCCCCTATTTTACAAATAATTATAATCAAGCGAGGAGATTATTGTTTAAGCGAAATCCTCCATAACTGAATTCCCAAAATTCAATTCTCATTCGCTCAAGTGAGCCATTTCTCGCTTGTGCGAAAAAAGATAGTGTTATGCCCTTTTTAACTGTTTTAAACCCTTTTTAACAGTCAGGCCACATCAAGGCAGATTACCCTAAGCTAAAGAAACCATCCTTCAAGAAGAAGAAAGGGTTGATGGCCATCTGGGAAGACTAATTTTCTAACATATTATATTGAATTAAAATGATATATTTAATTTTTTTAATTTAATTTCAATATCAATATGTCACGTAAATTTCAACATAAAGCTTGTTTGAATTTCGTCATTTCAGATTAATTTTCATTAAATATTGAAATGAATTCATATAGATATTCTTAAAGAAGGTTCTATAAAACCATTCATGACCACTAGATTAAATAGATTACTGTAACGTCCTAATTTCTTAATTCAAGAATAATGTCCGTTGGAAACACTATTCCTGAATTTCTGAAATTATTTCGCGTCATTTTAAATATCGTCATACAAATCTCACAGTTGCTTAGGCAATCCAACGTTCGCTTAAGCTTTCACAAATTCATACAGCATTGCATCCAATACA